>JAVYIG010010937.1:0-64754 GCA_035222895.1 Strongylocentrotus droebachiensis | reverse complement strand
CAAGTCAGAGGCGGATCTAGCTTTTTGCTAAAGGGGGGGGGGGGGGGGGGGGGGGTTGACCCGTCGCATAGCGGCGAGGCAATCTTTTTTTTGCTATTTTGAACCCTGTAAGTGATGTTTTCCTGGCATCTACCACACTGTAACATCTAGGTACTAATATTGTGTGGGTATTTGTTGGTGTGTTACCATGGTAGTTAACATTGCCATGGTAATTGCCACACCAACACACCAAACAATGTACCAGCTTCATGGGAACCATGCGTCTTTTGATAGCAGAGGGTCCTAGCTAACAAAACAAAACGTTAAATGATGAAAGTGATCAACAGATGAGAGTTGCATGTTCATTATCTTTGTCCTTTCCCATATCAATGTTGAATTTTTATAAGCCAGTAGACCTGCCCACCTCCTCATAATTGAGTTGCCATGGCAACTGTACAGCTGTACTACAAGGTGTGGTTGTAACGGAAGCACAAATATGATCCTCAAATAGGTAAAGAACTTAAATGAGAGGTACTTTATTTTGGTTATACTGTATGTTCCAAGAATATATACCCCAATTTTAAACCTTTACATTGTAACCTTCACATCATTAAAATCCCTCCTTGCTTTACTTTACTTGCAGGTGAATACAGTGTTGCTCGTCTAGCCTTCAATCCCTATGTTTTAGAGGAGAGTTTTAAAAGTGGTGTAGATGAAGACCTACTGATCCAGCTTGGCATGGACTATGTAGAGAATCAACACAAAGTGAAACTCTCCAGGACGTACAAAGAGTGCCAGGGTCTCAAGTTCAAGGGAGACATTGCATCTCTAGCATCGGCAAAGCGGTTCTTTGGGAAGCGGGAAAAGACGGAGGCAGAAATCCTTGAAGAGAACCTTGCAGGGCTTAGCCCAGACTCTCTCCTGGGTAAGATCCAGGAACTGTCTAACCAGGACCTGGACCAGTCTGAGCTGGAGGACAGACTTCAAGATCTTGGTGTGGGATCCAGCAAGGATCCTGGAGGAGGCAGGAGCCAGGGTAAGAGTGGACTCATTGAGGAGATCTCCAGCACCAAGGTCGAGTTACCAGTGCCACAGTACAGTCTAGATGTACAGGATGGTGATGAGAAAGGCCCCAGGAGATTAGAACTGAGATTAGAGCTGCATGGTGTGCAATCGGTTTCAGAGTGTGAGCTGGACATCTCAGAGGTAACAATTTATCAACCAGGATTTCACTTCTACAACATCTTGATCTGTTTCAACATATGTAGTATTGTAGTAAATATTATGTCATTACCGGTATATATATATATATATATATTTTGAATTACAGTTTTTGTTTCTTCTTTGTTAATTGTATATTGTACATGTTGCAAAATCAAAATGGATGATTTTCATTTTGTGTGATATTAGGACATTTATTTATTTTGTCCGTAGAAATTAAAGTAATCTGTTTTGATTTTACAACAGGACAATTTTAAGAGAGAAAGAGAGAGATAAACACTCAAAACACAAAGTTGGGGAGAGAGAGAGAGAGAGCTGGAAATAAAAGGGGGGGGGGAATAAATTTATATGTGAAGGCAAAAAGAACAAAGAATAAGAATAAGTAAGATAAAACAAACTTGCACAAATGCAAAGTATTTATATTTATCATTAATCTTTGCCATCAATACTAAAATCTGGTCGCCAGATAATTATAATAAGTTGAATTCAAGTGTGCAACTTCAGTGGTGATTCCTTCATTTTTTTTTAATGATATCTTTCTGGCTCTCTTTGTTTGTAGGATGAAGTCAACCTGTTTGTTGAGGACAGGTATGATTTCTACCTCCCCTTTCCAGAATTGATCTCAGAGTCTGAAGCCAAGGCCAAGTTTTACAAGAAAACATCGATCCTATTTGTTTCATTACCTACACAAAGCCAGACATGACACTGTGCTTAAACTTGATGATGGGTGAGTTCAAAATAATTTGTGTGTTCATCAGCATAATGGATGCTGCCTAGCATTGCGATGACTTTAAGGTGATTCAACATTTCTTTGAGTAGCATTTGCTGTGGGTATTATTACCTCACAGAGACAATGTTAAAGCTGGAGTTGCACTTATGTTTTTAAGTTTGTACATTTATGTTTGTAAACTGGCCTCTCCCCAGTTTTTTCCTACTTTTGAAAAAAAGTTGAAATGATGAATTGAATGAAGTAATTGATTTTGGATCATCTGAAAAGTATAATAGTGGTCTAATTAAACAACACAAGAAACCTGTTTAATATACTAGCCTTAAAGAATGCATCATTAAAAATCATGCAGAAATATATCAAATAATCTAGTGATGACTGTTAAATTGAAAAATATTATTTTCCTATCAGGACTGTCCTCTTTTGTTGGAGATGAAGTGGGTATGTGGCTGGCATGTCTTTGACCACATTGGCACCATCTGTCAAGGCAGTAGTATTGATATGGGAAAGCGCAGGCCTAGCTCGAGAGGCTGGTACAGCTGTAGCCATATCATCAGCACAATCTCCAATAGCTATTGTACTGGAAATGGAACAGGCAGGCGAAGGCAGGCTGAAACATGTATGTTTGATTTACCTGACTGCTATTAAAGAAAACATGTGTATGCTTGTAAGTAAGCAACTGACGGCTTTAAGTCCTCTCTCCGAAGGGACTTGGTAATGAGGACTAATGTCTTAACAAAAGGCACGTCTACGTCTATGCTGGTACTCGTCAAAAGCCTTTTCAGCAACTAAACGAGGATATTGTGGTATGGTGTCTCTCATAGCACTAGCATATCGACTTGGTTATGAGCCCGGGACCTCCCAGTTACGAGACCACAGCTCTACTACTGAGCCATCGCGCCTCATCCATATAATTAAAAGCAACAACATCCATCCAATATTCTGATTTGTGTAGAGACAATAACAGAAAAGAAAATGGTATCAAAGTATGTGGAAGCTAGAGCAATGCTGCCATTGTCAATAATGAAACAAGTAAAGGAAATTCTGTTCTTTATCCCCGGGATACGGACCGTGCACCTTTATTACTATGCAAATTACAAGTAGTGTCAGCCATTTGCTGGTAAAGAGATCCGTGGTATTATTGCGGCAGCATCTCACTTTGTAATAAAACGAGGGTTCATGGTCTCAAGGGTTTCTGTTTTCTTGCATGTAAAGAGTTCTTCTGGGGAGTTAGTATGCTCATCTAGTACCAAATAAGAGCTTTAATAATTAAAATCAAAAAAAGAAAGAAATACAAAATAAATAAACCACAAGCACTTCTTACTACCCCTGGAATAGTGACAAAGGAGAAAGTGATGCAAGATATAACACAATACCCATAGGGCTAGGGGTCACCGAACCCCCCCCCCCCCCCCCCCCTTTCAAAGCTACAGACGCGATAGCTCAGTTGGTAGAGCAGTAGTCTCGTAATCCGGTGACCCGGGTTCAAAACCAAGACAATGCGCTAGTGCCCTTTGGTAAGTCATTAATCCTCATTACCAGGTCCCTCAGAGAGGACCTAAGGCCGTCGACCCTCTGGTTGCTTACTTAGCAGTCAGATAAAATAACCACTGATAACTAATAACCAACCTCATCTGGATCATACCAAGGAGATCTGTGCTTGCTTGGTACATGTAGTAATACTAACTGATATGAGAACAAATGATTAGTTACCACGTAATCAATGATAATTGTTTTAATGCACATTATGTCAAAAGTTTGTAGCAATTAAGACGTGCACATGATTATCTAACGGTACCTTAATCCATCTTGTTCAGTTGTGGCCCTATGACTGTGATCCCTTCACTGCCAATGGTATAACATCATCAAAATCGATTTTTGGAATTTCTCAATTTTTTTCTTCACTTTCCGAAAGAGCATCAAAAATAATATCTGAATGTCGAAAACCAATTGAATATGTTAAGTAGTGGCTGAGATATGACCACCTGAATAAATACATCTCCTATGAGAAGGATAGCTCTCGCTAAATCTGCATTTTCAAAGTTAGGCAAAATTCTGACAAATCGAACAATGTGTATGAGGACCAGAATAAGAGTATTGAATTGTTACATCTACCCAGTACTTATGTATGGTAGTGAAACATGGACTTTAGCCTCTGATACTAAAAAGCGTTTGGAAACTTGCAAAATGTGGTTTTTAAGAAGAATGATGAAAATCCCCTGGACTGACAAAGTTAGTAATGAGGCAGTTCTTACATGAGTTGGAGTGCAAAGGAAAATGATACGTGAGATGTTGATTAGGCAGTTGAAGTTCATGGGTCACATTACACGTAAAGAAGGCCTAGAGAATCTTGCTTTGACAGGGAAAATTGTGGGAAGAAGGAGGACACTATGGGTGGCCAGTTTGCAGAAATTGTTGGAAGAGAGAGGAGTGAAAGAACTGGGAGTGGTACTACTACAGAAGGCTAGGAGCCGAGGGTTGTGGAACAGCATGATCGCCAAAGTCAAACAATATGGCACTTAGAGAGAGAGAGAGAGATAGGAACTCAGTGTTATATTGCTCTGGCTCATTCAGATGGTCATATCTCAGCCAATACTTAACATATTCAATTGGTTTTTGACTTTTGGACATTATTTTTGATGCTCTTTCGGAAAATGAAGAAAAAATTGAGAAATTCTCAAAATAGATTTGTATATGTCACAGCTTCGGTACTCTATAGGGCTAGGTTGGTGTAAGTCATTTTACAGCAGACCAATTGTTGCCAGAACATGAATCATACTCTCAAAGAATGTATTCAAAAGC
Organism: Strongylocentrotus droebachiensis; assembly: GCA_035222895.1. Taxonomy (NCBI): domain Eukaryota; kingdom Metazoa; phylum Echinodermata; class Echinoidea; order Camarodonta; family Strongylocentrotidae; genus Strongylocentrotus; species Strongylocentrotus droebachiensis. The sequence goes on along the minus strand of JAVYIG010010937.1, from coordinate 60,025 downwards.
CATAGGGTTGACATACACTACTCAATCAACTTTGTTATTTTATTGGGCAGGAAAAGACTTCTGTGAAGTAAATATAGTCATTGCTATAATAATATGTTGGTTACAAGATACACAGTGCATATCTATAAAGTATACACACCTTTGGTAGATTATTTTAAAGTTATAACCTGTGCGAACTTGAATTATATTTTATTTTAAAGAGTAACTAATATTATTTTAAAGAGTAACTAATATTCTGTCTAATGATATCTTATTCATAATTCGCCTGCCATCAATGACTTTTCGAAAGGTGTTGTTGAAATCCTCTCGTACCAAGTTTGGTCAAAAGCCGTTCTGCACTGTTATTTCAGTCCGACATATTCGCATTGGTTTTGTGCATTGAAATAGAAAAGGTAATAAATGCAACTCAGACTCAAGAAAGGGCTCATTTACAAGCACAATGGAGAATATATCCTTTGTTTTGATGACACAATCTTGGCTTCTCTTGCATTCCTTGTTTAAGGGAAACCTGGTCATCGAGTCATTAAAAATGGACAACGTTTACTCTCAAGATCTTTGGTAGTTATCATTATGACTTTCTTTGTGGCATTTACTGAATCTTTGAGGTCAGTAAACCTCCAGTTTTCATGTGCTGTTCAAGATAAATACCTTATGCATCTTACACACCTTTAGCATGGTGCAATGGGCTAGTGAGAAGTGAGGTTTTAGATATCATGAATTATGAATTAGCAGGATGTTTTTTTTACTAATTTAAGATTTTCCTGTGGATTGAATCAAGTTTCTGTGAAAGCTAAGATACATCGGATCACTTTAAACAATGAAGCACTCAATGGATCAGCCCAAACTTGGTATAAGGAGATTTTGAAGACACTTTTTAAAAACCCAGGTGCTCAGTCATCCATAGAAGAAAAATTATAAATAGGGTATTATTAGACAGAAAACAATTTACTCTTAACCATGAAATAAGTTTCAATATAGCACTAATTATGATTTTTTTTTTTTTTTTTTGTAATTATAAGCTACTAAAGTTGGGTATACTTTTTTTTTTTTTTTTTACACACTGTATACTCATAGATCTTATTGAGAGGAAAGTAAATTGATATCCGTCCAAATGCCTTTGTAAGCAATTTTAAGTGTCTTTCAAATGAAATGTGTGTTCATTGATGTTTTTTTTTAAATAAAAAACAGCAAAATGATTAATTAAGTTTTATTGTTCCTGACTGAATTTTGAAAGAAAGTTCTGAGTTTTTTCTTGATAAAAATGTTCATGAGGTCAATGAAGTGTTTAATTGCTAAATAGATTAATTATAAGATTGTCTTGATGACCTATTGATTGGTTGTTGATAAATGTAGACTGGTTTATTTATTGATTGGTTGTTGATAAATGTAGACTGGTTTATTTATTGATTGGTTGTTGATAAATGTAGACTGGTTTATTTATTGATTGGTTGTTGATAAATGTAGACTGGTTTGTTTATTGATTGGTTGTTGATAAATGTAGACTGGTTTGTTTATTGATTGGTTGTTGATAAATGTAGACTGGTTTGTTTATTGATTGGTTGTTGATAAATGTAGACTGGTTTATTTATTGATTGGTTGTTGATAAATGTAGACTGGTTTATTTATTGATTGGTTGTTGATAAATGTAGACTGGTTTGTTTATTGATTGGTTGTTGATAAATGTAGACTGGTTTGTTTATTGATTGGTTGTTGATAAATGTAGACTGGTTTGTTTATTGATTGGTTGTTGATAAATGTAGACTGGTTTGTTTATTGATTGGTTGTTGATAAATGTAGACTGGTTTATTTATTGATTGGTTGTTGATAAATGTAGACTGGTTTGTTTATCGGTTGGTTGTTGATAAATGTAGACTGGTTTATTTATTGATTGGTTGTTGATAAATGTAGACTGGTTTGTTTATTGATTGGTTGTTGATAAATGTAGACTGGTTTATTTATTGATTGGTTGTTGATAAATGTAGACTGGTTTGTTTATTGATTGGTTGTTGATAAATGTAGACTGGTTTATTTATTGATTGGTTGTTGATAAATGTAGACTGGTTTATTTATTGATTGGTTGTTGATAAATGTAGACTGGTTTGTTTATCGGTTGGTTGTTGATAAATGTAGACTGGTTTATTTATTGATTGGTTGTTGATAAATGTAGACTGGTTTATTTATTGATTGGTTGTTGATAAATGTAGACTGGTTTGTTTATTGATTGGTTGTTGATAAATGTAGACTGGTTTATTTATTGATTGGTTGTTGATAAATGTAGACTGGTTTATTTATTGATTGGTTGTTGATAAATGTAGACTGGTTTGTTTATTGATTGGTTGTTGATAAATGTAGACTGGTTTATTTATTGATTGGTTGTTGATAAATGTAGACTGGTTTGTTTATTGATTGGTTGTTGATAAATGTAGACTGGTTTGTTTATTGATTGGTTGTTGATAAATGTAGACTGGTTTGTTTATTGATTGGTTGTTGATTTGTACACTGATTGGTTGTTAATTTGTGGATTGAGTGGATGATCGATTAGTTGTTGATTTGAAGATTGGTTGGTTGTTAATTTGTAGAATTTGATTGGTTGTTAATTCATAGATTGATTTGATCATTGATTGGTTGTTAATTCATAGATTGATTTGATCATTGATTGGTTGTTAATTCATAGATTGATTTGATCATTGATTGGTTGTTGATTCATAGATTGATTTGATCATTGGTTGGTTGTTAATTTGTAGATTGATTTGATCATTGATTGGTTGTTGATTCATAGATTGATTTGATCATTGATTGGTTGTTGATTCATAGATTGATTTGATCATTGATTGGTTGTTGATTCATAGATTGATTTGATCATTGATTGGTTGTTGATTCATAGATTGATTTGATCATTGATTGGTTGTTGATTCATAGATTGATTTGATCATTGATTGGTTGTTAATTCATAGATTGATTTGATCATTGATTGGTTGTTAATTCATAGATTGATTTGATCATTGATTGGTTGTTAATTATATATTGCTTGGATCATAATTGATGGGTTGTTGAATTTCAACCCCAATGACATCCTCAATGACAATCTCATTGACGACATTAATGACACCCATCATTTAGGGAAATACAACCTTGATTGCAAACAACACTTGACTAGTGGAAACCAGAAAAATCAGAGAAGTTGACTTTTGAAAGCTTGAATGATATCGGACCAAAAATTTGAAAGTTGTATTCACTATAGGTATATATTGGCTCCACATTATCCATAATTAATATCCATAATATATTTTGAGTAGTGCCCCAAAGGACAAGGCACTATTCGGGGGAGAAAAACAGGAATTCAGGATATTTGCGTACACGACAAACGGGAGAGTTGTCAGCGAGTACGTCACGATTATTTCAAACCTTCATTTCAAACCTTCATTCCTTTCGTATTTTTGGTCCGATTTATTTCAAACTTTCGCCTTTCTGTTTGACTTATTTTTCTGCTTTCATACAAATGAACTTATTTCAAGGGCTGGATTACTCTTTAATGACATCAATGACAACCTCAATGGCAACCTCAGTGAGATTCTCAATGACAACCTCAGTGGTAGCCTCAATGATCGACATTCTCGATGACAACCTCAATGTCATTCACAACCAAACTTACCTATAATCAGGGGCGTCGCCAAAGGGGGGGGGGGGGGTGTGGGGGGTGCGACACCCCCCCCCCCCCCCACTTGTCAGGATATTGTCGGTAAAATTGCGCTGCCGTCGGGAAAAAAGAGAAAAGGGGGAGGGGGAAAAAAAGAGGGAAAGGGAAAGAAAAAAAAAGAAAAAAAAAAGGAAAAGAAAGGAAAAGAAAGGAAAAGAAAGGAAGAGAAAGGAAAAAAGGAGAGGAAAGGAAAGAGAAGAGAAAAAAAAGGGAGGAGAGGAAAGAAAAGAAAAGAGAAAAGAAAGAAAAGGAGAAAAGGAAGAAAAAAAAGAGAAAAAGGAAACAAGGGGAGCTAAGAGCCGGAGAGAGGGTGGGTGGGAGTAAAAGAGAGGGGGTTGTTGGGTGGAGTCGTCTCTTCGAGGGAGCAAGAAAGACACGCATAAATATATTGCTGTGTCGGGTCAGCTGTGTCGGTATTCTTGCTCGATCCTCGGGTACTAAATAAATGAAGGAATTTGAAGTCGGTGAGATGTATAATGTATAATGCCGACAAGCTTTTTTTACCCCTACTGTACTAACTGTGACTTTTATCCGCTGTGACGACATCGAGAGAGACTACAACTATAATACTTGTATTTTCTAGAAGTTTGACTTTCCTATAATATCAGCTAAAGAAATCAGAGTTTTAAAATTTTCGGGTAAACTAAATTGAAACAAGGATTAAGAGTAAAAAACGGTACAACGAATCGTTCTTTTTCTCTAATATTTTAATGAAACGCCAAAGCTTTCGCGCTTCGCGCGGGAGGGGGGAACCTCATTCAGACAAGGAATAAGAGTCGCGAACGGTACGACGAATCGTCTTCTTTCTCTAATAATTTAATAAAACGTCAAAACTTCCGCGCTTCGCGCGGGAGGGGGTAAACTGAATGCAGACAAGGATTAAGAGTCGAGAACAGTAGAACAGATCGTCTGCTTTTTCTAATAATTTAAGGAAACGTCAAAGCTTCCGCGCTTCGCGCGGAAAGGTGGAATCTTCGTTCAGATAAGGAATAAAAGACGTGAACAGTACAACGAATCGTCTGCTTTCTCTCATAATTTAATGAAACGGCAGAGGTTCCGCGCTTTGCGCGATTGGGGGAAATTGAATTCATACAAGGGTTTAGAGTCGAGAGCAGTACAACGAATCGTCTTCATTTAATGAAACGTCTAAGCTTCCGCGCTTTGCGCGGGAGGGGGAAACTTCATTCAGACAAGGATTAAGAGTCGCGAACGTTACGACGAATCGTCTTCTTTCTCTAATAATTTAATTTAAACGTCAAAACTTCCGCGCTTCGCACGGGAGGGGGTTAACTGAATTCAGAAAAGGATTAAGAGTCGAGAACAGTAGAACAGATCGTCTGCTTTTTCTAATAATTTAAGGAAACGTCAAAGCTTCCGCGCTTTGCGCGATTGTGGGAAACTGAATATAGACATTTAAGGATTAAGAGTCTAGAATACTACACCGAATCGTCTGCTTTCTATAATAATTTAATGAAACGTCAGAGCTTCCACGCTTCGCGCATTTGGGAGAAACTGAATTCATACAAGGGTTTAGAGTCGATAGCAGTACAACGAATCGTCTGCATTGTCTAATAATTTTATGAAACGTCTAAGCTCCGCGCTTCGCGCCGGAGGGGGAAACTTCATTCAGACAAGGATTGGGAGTCGCGAACGTTACGACGAATCGTCTTCTTTTTCTAATAATTTAATAAAACGTGAAAAACTTCCGCGCTTCGCGCGGGAGGGGGTTAACTGAATTCAGACAAGGATTAAGAGTCGAGAACAGTAGAACAGATCGTCTGCTTTCTCTTATAATTTAAGGAAACGTCAAAGCTTCCGCGCTTCACGCGATTGGGGGAAACTGAATTCAGACAATTAAGGATTAAGAGTCGAGAATACTACACCGAATCGTCTGCTTTCTATAATAATTTAATGAAACGTCAAAGCTTCCGAGCTTCGCGCGGGAGGTGCAAACTTCATTCAGACAAGGATTAAGAGTCGCGAACGTTACGACGAATCGTCTTCTTTCTCTAAAAATTTAATAAAACGTCTAAGCTCCCGCGCTTTGCGCGGGAGGGGGAAAACTGAATTCAGACGAGGATTAAGAGTCGAGAACGGTTCTACGGATCGTCTTCTTTCCCTAATTATTTTAAAAAAAACGTCTGAGCTTCCGCGCTTCGCGCGGGAGGGTGGGGGAATTGAATTCACATAAGGATTAAGAGTCGAGAACACTACAACGAATCGTCTGCTTTCTATAATAATTTAATGAAACTTCAAAGCTTCCGCGCTTCGCGCGGGAGGGTGGAATCTATAAAGTCAGATAAGGATTAAGAGTCGAGAACACTACAACGAATCGTCTGCTTTCTATAATAATTTAATGAAACTTCAAAGCTTCCGTGCTTCGCGCGGAAGGGTGGAATCTATAAAGTCAGATAAGGATTAAGAGTCGAGAACACTACAACGAATCGTCTGCTTTCTCTCATAATGTAATGAAACGTCAAAGCTTCCGCGCTTTGCGCGGGAGGGTGGAATCTATAAAGTCAGATAAGGATTAAGAGTCGAGAACACTACAACGAATCGTCTGCTTTCTCTCATAATGTAATGAAACGTCAAAGCCTCGCGCGGGAGGCCCTTCGCGCGCTCTTTAAGTGATTCGCTTCTCACTACCCCCCCCCCCCCCCCCCCAATAGGATCTACGCTACGCGCCTGCATTTAAATATATAGCTATGATACTGACTAAGTTAACGAAATAATTATTATATTTATGTCGAGGAAAATGACCATTTGCGCATACGCAAGTACTATAGATAGTTCATAGAAAAAACAATTTAGCCTTCGGCCCCGGGTTGATAGGGTTAAATTTGTAGACACGGGGACATTAAATTTTGTCGGTAATTGGTGGCTAGTTTTGTCGGTAATCGGTGGTCTCTACACACCCCCCCCCCCCCCTACTGAAAAAGGTCTAGCGACGCCCCTGCCTATAATCCGAGTCTAGAACAGAAGGGTGTACTTCGGAATTCGGTGTTCTAGCTGTTCTCGACTCTTAATCCTTATCTTAATTCAATTCTCCCCCTCCCTTTGACGTTTCCTTAAATTATTAGAGAAAGCAGACGATTCGTTGCACCGTTTTCGACTCTCATTAAGCCCTATTTATTTGAATTCAGTTTCCCCCTCCCGCGCTTCAGCTTTGACGCTTCCTTAAATTATTAGAGAAAGCAGACGAATCGTTGTACCGTTCTCGACTCTAAATCTTTATCAGAATTTAGTTCCCCACCTCCCACGCGAATCGCGGAAGCTTAGACGTTTCCTTAAATTATTAGAGAAAGAAGACGATTCGTTGTACCGTTCTCGACTCGTCTAAAATAAGTTTTCCCCCCACCCCCCCCCCCCTCCCCCCTTTGGAGACGCCCCTGATGATAAGTCGTAATGAGTATGTATTGATTTGATTTGTTAGAGCTGTTAGACTTTGTTACTGTGTTAACGATTTTTTTTTTTTATGTGGAATTATTACAATAGTATGTTTATTGTGTTAAACAAATTTGTGATCGAGTTAACTGTCTTTCTTTTAATAACTCATTGAAAGCAACAAACCAAAGCGCATTTTCATAATACATGCATTGAAATAACATTTTGATGATTATATACACAAACTTACGGCAAAGTCATCAGAGGAGTTGACGACTAGAGGTTATTTCTTATGTCATGAGAAACGAGACACAAATGAAGAGAGTCAAGTCAGTTCACTTGTTGTATATCATGGATTTAAAGGTAGTTTGTCCCTTTTGCAGGCTGAAAATATAAAATTATGTAAATCCTATGCTAAACAAGATATAATACCAACTAAACTCCTCTTAAAAGATTAGAACTGCATGGTAATTGCCTCTATTTGGAATTATATTGACGTTAGGAATATTCAAATTGCAAAAATAGGCTTAGAAGGTAATCTGATGTCAGACCCGGCCTTGTATCGCATTGTCGTACGTTTTGTTTTGAGTAAAGACTCGATAAGTTTAATTGTGGTCATTATTATAAGCGGGTCATTGATGTGTACAAAATATGATAATGTATCCTTCACAGCTAATTGTATCGATGCTATTAACAAATTTAAAAAAGGTCAGTCAGTCACTCAACAGTGTCTGACAGTGAAGTCTAGAGAGTGAACGGTTTCCCTCGCATTACTAGGTCACTGCTAACGTTTAAATTTCACAGATAGGATATACATGACATATTGACATATATACAAAAAGAAAGACAAAACTGACGTTGGTAATTATAGGCCTATCAGTGTTTTAAGCGTAGTTTCAAAAATTTTGGAAAAATCGGTTCATGCTCAAATAGAGAAATATTTTCAAGAAAAAAAGTTAATATATGAATTTCAGTCCGGCTTTCGTAACGGATATTCCACTGAAACATGTTTAATACATTTATCGGATTTTGTTAGGAATGAAGTTTCTCAAGGGCGCTTTGTTGGAATGGTTCTTCTGGACTTACAAAAAGCCTTTGATACTGTAAATCATAACATACTGTTAAAGAAATTGGAAGTGATGGGTTTGGATTCGGCATGTGTTAAATGGTTTAGATCATATTTAACTAATCGTCATCAAGTGGTAACTATGCAGAAGGTAATATCTGATTCCCTGCCTATTAAATGCGGGGTTCCACAAGGGAGCATTTTAGGCCCCATTCTCTTTATGTGTTATATTAATGATATGTGTACTTGTGTTAATGATTCTAAATTACTTTTATATGCTGACGATAGTGTGTTACTATATTCAGATACAAATCCTAAGTCAATTGAAGAAAAACTAAGTGCAGAATTGGCAAAATGCATTGAATGGATGACAGACAACAAGCTTAGTTTACATGTTGGAAAAACAGAAAGTATTTTATTTTGTTCGAAGGGAAAGTTTAAATATACACGTGACTTCAAGGTTACCTATAATAATCAAGTGATTGAGAGAAAAGATTCAGTAAAATATTTAGGAATAAATTTAACTAGTGATCTGTCATGGACAGGTTTGGTAGATTCAATTGCCAAAAAGGCTAATTCTCGCTTAAAATTTTTGTATAGATACCAAACTTGTATGAACATGAAGTCGAGACGTATTTTGTGTTTTGCTTTGATACAATGTTTATTTGATTATGTTAATGCTGCTTGGTACAGTAGTTTGGGCAAGATGGATAAGAAAAAGTTAAGAATAATTCAGAATAAGATGGTAAGATTTATTAATTGCTTAGGCCCAAGAACACACGTCGGGAAAAATGAACTTGAAGAAGCAGGTATACTCCATGTAGGTCAAAGGTCTAAACAACTCGTGTTACACCATGTCCATAAAATATACTACTCAGATGTAGATCATTATATTACTAATAATTTTACTCGTGTCTCAAATATCCATGGATACGATACAAGAAATAGTCATTTTAATTTTGTTTTACCTAAGCGAAAAGGACAAATTGGAAACTCTTTTTATTTTAATGGTATCCAATTTTGGAATTCTCTCCCAAAACATGTCAAAATAGTTAAGAATTTTTCACACTTTAAAAGTGTATTAAAACAATACCTAAAGCATGAATCCCTTCCAGAACAGTAATATTAGTTATCTTAAATCACAGTTTATTATGTGTAGCGCATGTTTTTAAGTTTAATCTTGCATAATATACCGTAGATCATTGTTTGCTATAAGTTCTAGAAATTTTTGTTGTTGTTTATGTTATATTATTTATTCGTAATATTCGTAGTAGTTATTAGTTGTGATATTTTATTCTCATGCCGTACTGTACACGTACTTTATAGGACCCCGTTGGAAATAAGCCTTTTCCGGCTTTCATGGGTTATCCTGTCAATGTATCTTCTCGTTCCATTTTGCTTTATGTATGCATTCAATGTACTATACTTGACGAATAAAATCAATCAATCAATCATACTCATGGTACCTGCAAAGTTCTACACAATATGTTGGCTGCAAAAGGGATACACTAACTTTAATGACTAAATAAAATGAGTATTTTAAATGTTTTACAAACATTTCAGAAACGAGAACAAATGATTTTCGCTTGGAGAGCGAAAGCGAAGATAATGAGAAGTTTGTTTTGTGTTAACATGTTATAACATGAATTACCATATTATAGCCTCGAAAAGCTAGTTTCTTGTTCGGCTATCATTTATAACTAATACAGCTCCACATATTTTAGCTGTGTTTTTATTCTGACACATTTGAATTGTTCACATTGTAAATCCATATTTGTTAATTCACGTATCTGAAGTCTAAGTTCAAGTTCAACTCTATTTAATTCCAATAAAAGCATACACACTTACAATTTAGAAATATAATACAATTGCAAATCATTATACATGAAATCAAGTGTAAAAAAATTCCCCTTATTTCTTGTAAAGTGCTCAAAAGCAAGAGACAAGAGATACAATTAATACATTCAAACCTGTATTTACATGACCGAACAATATAACCACAGCAACAGCAAACATTAACAGTTTAAAAGATGTAATAACACATAGAACGATATCAAACAAATTATATTAAAAAGAGAGAAAGACCAGACAAGCCTAAACTAAAGTTAAAGTACATACCTCTATATCCGTTGTTGTTATTTTAGATTTATAATGTGTGGTTGATAAAATCTAGTAATCTATCCAACGTGTACGATATCACTATGTCCGAGTATCTAGATACCGTTATTCAAAACTGATTTATGAAGTTTTGATAACAATTCAGCTTTACAAATTGACTGTAGCAAAAGTGGATTATTGTCTTACTCAATATCGACGATTAAAAAATGAATGCAGATCCTATAAAAACTCACTGTAATTACTATCATCGGATTTTGATCAACGTTTACTAAAAGTTATATCGTTTGACCATCGTGATGTTTGTTATCATTAATGCTAAGTCATATTTTACTCTAACATGGCCTGATAAGTTTGCATAACTTCTATTGAGAATAGTGTATTCATACTTCGCATATTTCATGATGACCTTCGTAATTTGCTTCGTATTCCTTCAGAGGACAAAGCGTCGTTTCGTATCATAAACATCTTTCCTGCATGTAGTCAGGGCGGTGCTTCCGGGGAGGGGGCACGCCCCCCTTTTTTCCAGGACACCCCTAACTTTTCAATGACCTTAAAGAGGAAAAAAATTCATTCGAAACAATTCCCTTTTCAATTGTATAGGGCCACTTTCCCCTTCTTCCAAGTGCCCATATTCACCTCTGATAGATAAGTGTCCTTACTTTAATCTGATACATGCCCCTTTCTTTTATTCAATTCAATTCTCATTTATTTCAGTCTCGGTTAAAAATTACATTGATACAAAAGCTAAAAAATATTTCATGAACAAATTAAGATAATGAAATGGGGAACTACATAAATAAAGCCCTTAGGCCTTGTACAAGCGTAGTTCCCAAAGCATTCATAGCATAATGTAAAGCAAAGATAACAACAATAAACAAAAACAAAAAACATCAATAAAAAAAATATTAAAACAAATGAAAAATATAACGAGTGCCCTTTTCCTAGGTGCCCCTATTCAAATCTGACCGATGTTCCTTTATTTTATAATGAGTTCCTTTTCCTCTACCGATAAGTACCTCCTTTTACTTCTGATAAGTGCCCTTTCCCCTACCGATAAGTGCCTCCTTGTACTTCTGATAAGTGCCCTTTCCCTTACTAAACAAATCTATCTTTTTGCCTCTAATAAGTCGCTATTCATATCTGAGTAGTGTCCATTTTTACTTCTGACAATTCCCCCCTTGTACTTTCTAGCGAATTATTTTCTCTTTTTAATAATTGCCTCTTTTCCCCTCTGATAAGTGTCCCAATCTACTTCTAATAAGTGTCAATTTCTACTTTCGAAAAGTGCCCTTTCTTCTTTCTGATGAGTGCCCTTGTTTTTCGAATAAGAACTTAAGCGGTTTTGTGTCCCTTTTAAAAAGTGATAAGCCCGTTTCTGACAAATCTGGTTCATGTCTCCCCTTAAACAAAAGTGGATTCAGCAGAACAAAGATTTCTCCAGACAGCTTTGTCTTTGAAATATCTGAGAGCGTTTTCACGGAATACACGATCACGGTAGCAGTATATGATCGGGTTCAGAGCAGAGCTGCAGTAAAATATGAATATTGTGACGTCATCAAAAGGTCGACTGAACAGACGACCCTCAATGTCAATTCCGAGGATGATATGAAATATACTTGTTGGAATGTAACAGATAAGAAACCCAAGGGTGATAATTGTGACTATTTGCGATGCCTTTACACGAGAAGTAGTATCGTCTTGTCCTGATCCGACCGCCTGCTGCATCTGAGCGATTCTACGCGCATGTCGCATAGCTGTACGTAGGATAATAACGTTCAGGGTGATCAATGTAATTCCTGATAAAATAACAGCAGTCATAACGAGTAAGATCCCTATTCTAGAAAGGCGATCGGTTTGAGTATTAGTACCCGCGCAGTAGTTTCCGATCAGGGTTGGGTCTTCTTTCTTGGCCACTAAGCCAATCACAAAACCGATACTGATGGACCAGCTAAAGAAAATTCCGATTGTGATCTGCTTTGAAGTGACGAGCGTTTCGTAGCGGAGAGGTTTGTGGACAGCGATGTAACGATCCCAGGTCACCATGACTAAATGTAGCAGAGAATTGCCCCCAAAAAGATAAGTTAGTGCCGATAGATACCGTGACGATGTATAAAGACATGTGAATTCAATAAGTACACATCTTTTAAATATTTCCACCGGGATGCCAACAGCACCATTTAAAAAATCGACAAAAGCTAAACTGGATAAAAGGTAATATGTAGGTTTTCGAAGACGATCAGTTTTCAGAAAAGTTGCGATTACCAGAAAGTTTCCGACGACTGAAACACACATGAGGAGAAGGGAAAACACGATACAAAATCCGGTGTAAGCTGGATGATTAGCATGAAACATGAGAACAGTCGTATTAACCAAAGCCATAGTACAATGTATAAAATTAGACAAGTATCTAATCCACAGTCAGCTTAATTATCAGGGTTTGTCCTCGGATTCGATTAGTTTCTAGCACAGTCCAATAAGAGATCCAATCTTGTTGAAACACAAGATATTACTCATTGATGAAACATACTTCCTATGCTGTTGAAAATGTTGTTCTTTTCATAATAAAGCATATTCGATGTACTCTCTTTGCTATGCATTAAGATTAGTGTTGATGCAAGACTGTAGTTTCCAGTTGTATCACCTGCTCTATGAATAGTCTGAATGTCTGTCAGAGTCGCCTCAGTTTGTCAAAAGTATTAGCGTTTAATTTACCCTAATAAAAAGTATTATCCCGTTTTAATTTTCCGCCGCTTGATCTGACCGCAGTTTCATTAGTGCAATGAAATGTGGAGTGGTCATGCTCGCATAAGCAAAGGGGACTCAATTGTCTTAATTATCATCACAATCACTTTCATGGCTCAATTCTCCAGTTTTGGAGGAAAACGCCGTTTAATCAAATTGATTAAAAGCTCATCTCATTGTGTGTCCTCTCAACCGGGAAAATATCGCTAAAATAACCCAGTGAGACGACGGATCTACAGTTGCCCGTGAAATTTCTAATCGCTGAACAATATACATGTATTGCAAATCGAAAATCATTTCACCATAGAAAATGGATTTGTGTACTACCAATTTGGGTTTTTGATTATTTTTATTTTTCACTGTAATTATTGTTGCCCTGATGACATCTTTATTATACTTCATAAACAGACGTTTCAAGCTATTTATTTATATATATTTATTGCCATGTCTAGCTATGAAGACACACCATGGGTGTGTTCATGGGTGTGTCCGTGCCGTGCCTTCATCGTTGGTATCGGCGTGTTGCTGATTGGCCGGCTGATCTTGTTTCATTTGGTCTGGGATCAAGCGGGGCGGGGCAGATTTCATCCTCCTTTCGGTGTGGTTGCATGGTTACTATATATTGTATTGGGTAGAAATGAATTATGGATCGGGATGCTGAGTATACAATCGTGTACGAAAAGGCCAGGTGTGCCCTTTTCATTAAACATGAGAATAATACTGCAAGGTTTAAGTTCGAGGGTAAGATGTACGTGTACATGTTGGTGGGCGTATTCATTCTCACACCGCATGTCCAAAATAACTTACTTTCAATGGAAGCAGAAAAATCAGACAAACCAATCAAAACAATATTGAGCAAAATCGGATTACTAATAAGATAAAAAGATAATAATAAAGTTACGAACTTTTAATGATAAACTTTGAAAATCACAAGACAAATTGGTAACTCGATCACTCATGAGTCTGTGATGTCATTACCTAGTGAGGTATTATAATTGTTTTCTTTATATTGATAATATAACTTTTGCAATTTGCCCCCTAAAAATCTTATTTCCTCACAAACTGGCGCATCCAAGTATTGATAGTAATTTATTTTGTGTGTGTGGATGCACTAATATAGAGTAATGTTTTCAGTTAAGTCATGAAATAATGTGAATTTTGATAAACTATTCATATAAAAAATGAATGATTCTGAATATACAATATTAAAAAACATCAATTCTTCAAAGTTTATAAGAGATTTTGTGAAATATCATGCACGCATGATACGTATCACAAAACCTGGGCAAAAGCATGGAGAAATCAAGTTTTGGGGGATTAAAAGGGAAATTAATGGATTAAAATATACAAAATAATATATAAAACATAATGAGGCAATGTCGTCACAAACTGCTGACCAAATTGGCAATTTGTGTAGTGATTTGTCAAGTACCATATATATTTTTTCATACTTTTTTAAGAAATTCATAACTTCCTTATTAGTTATCAGATTTTACTCAAATTTTGTTCGCTCCTGGGTTTTTTTCTGCATCTATTAAAACTAAATTATTTTTGGAGTTTACTTAGACTAGTTCCACTCAGTAAGCCAAGAAGAACAGAGGGATGAGCTCTCCCTCTTTCTCTCTCTCTCTCTCTCTCTCTCATTCTCTCTCTCTCTCTCATTCTCTCTCTCTCTCATTCTCTCTCTCTCTCTCTCTCTCTCTTTCTCTCTCTCTCTCTCTCTTACCCTCTCCCTCTCTCTCTGTTTCCGGTCCGAAGGCATGCATCACCTTGAGTTGAGTCTAAAGAACAATATTTTGGTGTTTGTCATATTTTAGTTAACATTTTCCATTTCCTTTTCATTTTGAGGTCTTCGAGGCACCATAACCCCTGATCGCTATATTTAGCATGCTGCAGGTTCAAGGAGCGAGATAGAAAAATACTTGGAGAAATTCACTTTTTGGAGGCAAAGTGGACTTTTAAAAACAGGATTGCAACAACAGGTAGTCGTAAATCAATGAATAATTATATTTTCTACCAGAAAAGGTGAATTTTAAGCAACCTTTCTGACCTGCTCAAGCAAAACTAGTTAAGGTAAGTACATATTCAATGTAAACTTTGTACTGTTGTCCCACATGTAGAAATATATCGGGGCAGGGCCCGACCCGTTTTAGCCATTGCCATCGCATCGCGCATCGGGTATGGGAAGGATTTTAGCACACAAAAAAGAGTGCGCGAGCAGACACCCCAATTGTAGGAGAGGGTAAAATTTTAAAATTCTATGCAAGACTCTATTTAAAATTCTAATTTAAGCTTGAATGTAGGCCGCCTGGACGATTTTTCCTCTCCAGCTCAAGCAAATAGAGAGTCGATGCTAAGCAGTAGGGGCGCTGGTCCGAGAATAAGGATCGTCTTCATAAACGAGGATCGTCTTCGTAAACACGGACCGATGCGTCCTCAAAAGTAAGGACCGTCTGCATTTTGCAGACGTTTGATATTTTTGATCGGTGCATTGGCGATGCAAAAAAAGGATTCTGCAATGATTTTCTTGATACATTTTACATTGACTTTGTACAGAGTAGGTACGTTACAATCCCGGCGCTGAGCGGTGATCAAAATCTGACTTCTTGCGTGCGCGCCCAAATGCGAACGGTGTGGGGGACTCCCCTTAAAACACCATTTTCGTAGCTGTTATAGGGGTTTGATATTTCGGATACTAGTTTTATCATATTCGTTAAACTTTCCTCTTTAATTTGGTATCCACTTCATATGGAGATTTTTCATCACAACGATCACCAGAGAGCAAACAAAATGAGAGTTAACTTCCACCGTCTTTTACTTAAGGATCGAGTCGTTAGGACTTCAAAAAAAGTAAGCAGACCGATAGCTTACCTATTTATCTGTGCTCTTGTGAAATTTTATCGAAATCCTACGACTCGAAATGTGTATTTTTAGGCCCGGAATTGATGGATGTCATGTCATGTTTTGCAACTTCGAACGGCAGTCACCGAGTGAGAGTGCACAGCGCTGTGAGGGTGCTACAGCGCATGCGTGTGTACGTGACTTGTTGTGTGTGGTGATCGTGCGATTGATGCAAACGATGCGAAGAAAATACCGTTTTCTACCCCAGTTTTTATATGAAAATACTGATTATGAGTATGAAATCATGTAAAATATCGATAATTTATACATCATTCGTACATAATATGAAAAGAAACCATTCATTTTGGCCAGGATTAAGACAATGAATGTGGATTTTATAAACATAACAGGAATGAAAAGTTGTGAAAATCGAGTGACTTTCTCCAGACAGATCTTTGTTTTATTGTTATGGAACGTATGCTCGGTCAGATTGACCTTGTTTTTATCGTTTTTTGCAAATATTAAAAATTATAAACAAATATAAACATTGAAATACCTGCATGGATCCTAGCAGGGAAAAAATTAATATTTATTTTTCGGGGGCTACTTTTCAAGCTTGCCTGCATGAAAATAACACTCTAAAATTTGTTTTGCATTGAACTCTATGCAAATTTACTGGGGCTCTTTTCTGATTTTTGGGGGCTCTTTTGGGCATTTCGGGGGCAAATTCGCCCTGAGCCCCCGTGTATTTTTTTCACTGGATCCTAGGTGTGGGGGGGGGGGGGGGGTGTTGTTAAGCCCAGTATTTAATTATTGATTGATTTATTTATTTATTTATTTATTTATTTTATTTTATTTTATTTTTTTTTTGGGGGGGGGGAGGGGAGGGGGGGGTCGTTAATGTTAAGCCGAGCATATAATTATTGATTTAAAAAATAATAACAAATCAGGGGGGGGGGGGGGGAGGGGGAGGAGGTCGTTAATGTTAAGCCCTGCATAATAATTATTGATTATTGATCATCTAATGATCAACACAGTTTCATAGAGGTAAGATCAAGATAAACATTGTGTACCAATCAATGACTTTGCTAATTAATTAACCAATTAATTGAGTCAAGTCAAGATGAAAAGTTCTTTTCTTTTTCCAAATGCTTAAATCTATAAGTAGTGAAAATTTCACTGAGTTCTGATGAGGTTCAAGAAAGATACAGAGTTTCACATTGTTGAATGACTTGTATTTGGTTGTTCCTCGATCACAGCTTTTTTCTTAAGTCAATAGTAAGTGAATGGGGAGCGACAGCTTAATTTTCCATGTAAAAAATGACAGTAACTTCCTTAATACTGAAGGTAAGGAAGTGAATTAGGTATCAAATGAAAGGTCTTCTGATGCTTTATCTGCTAAGGTATATCACAGGTAAAGTATACAAAATCTCAAAATTTTGTAACATCCCTATACAGAGACCTTCACATTATGAGCAATAAATCCTTGGGAAGACGGACAACCCATAAAAGTAGACAGTGAACTAGGGTTATTTTCCCCTGGGGAATCCATCTTTGGCATCGCCAGCGGGCGGTTCTGTAACATGAAACCCCCAGAGCGCCGATGAAAAAAAACGTCCTCGAAAATGCAGACAACCCTTATTTTTGAGGATGCATTTTGTCTGCGTTTATGAGGATATCCTTGTTTATGAGGACGATCCTCATTCTCGGACCAGCGCCCCTACTGCTAAGTAATGGCTGCGTTGGATTTTTCAATCTTTAAAATTTGGGGTCGTTTTTCACCATTTTTTTTTTGTGTGAATAAAAAATGTAGAGTAAAGACTGTAAAGGAGGTTTTTTTTGGCCACTTCAGACAAAATCCTATTTTTTGGACCCTTTACTTCCTATCTTATCTAGAGTAAAGGAGGGGGTTTTCGACCACTTAAGACAAAATCCTATTTTTTGGACTCTTTACTTCCTATTTCTTATCATTTCTTGTTCAAATCATGAAGCAAATATTATTATTATTTAAACAAAAAAAGAATCCCAGAAAAAAATCACGAATTGCCATGACAATATTCATTTCAATTTTCACTGTTTTGGAGCCAGTTATCGGCATAGTGAACCAGTTTTCGGCCGCATGTACAAAGTCAATAGGAAGCGCGCGCCATGCGTTTCCGCGCTGATGTATAGCACAAGCGGGCGGAGCAGGTATCCCACGCCGGAGCTCCAGGGTGCTCGCCTGGCCGAAGACAGGCACAGCGGTGATCGGAAGTTGGAATCTGAATTAGACAGACATATCGTGTGTGCGTGGCGGGGTCCGGCTGCATTGATTTAATACATGCGATGAGATACTTTTGAGCTTGCGACTAACACAAAATCGGGCTCTAAATCTGAAAAATACTTGAAATAAAGCTCATTTTATGGTACCCATATTTCTTACATACACGCGTAAGAAACTCAATTTTTCAGATTTGGGTAGCGGGACCGCCGATTACATCGCTAAAATGTGATATTTTAGGATATATTTCTATTGCAAATGTGGTTCTTCAGTGACTCTGGCATGATATGGTATGTGTGGGATATGTGATACGCTATTATGCGATGTATTTTAAAGGGATTTTACCATGTATCCAATGGACCGGCCGAAAACTGTCGAGATCTAATTTTCTGATTTATAAATCAGATAGAAAAAACTCTGAATATTTTTATCCTATTTACATTTGTGCATCTTTTTATTTCTTATTTCAAAATGCGAAATTTATGGACTTAATTATATGAGTTATCCATTTTTTATCTCAGAACTGTGGAACTACATGTAGGAATCTATGACATGACCCGGCAGATATATTTCCGGGTCAACCTACCAAAACATAGCCAATGGCCAATCAGAGCACTCGTTTCATATTGGATTTACGAATATTCATATATCACTGGGTCAAGCCGGGCTGACTCGTACGTAGCTATTGGACGTTCGAAAGAACAAATGAATATTCATCAACTAAAACCACGATGGATGACTACGAGACTTTTTCGGATTAATCATTAATTTAGGATCTAAATGAGCAAGCTATCGTAAATCAAATTAGCTTTATATATGTTATTTTTTATTTTTTAATATATTTATTGTAATATTGCAGCATTTATGAGGATGTAAAGAGTGAAAATCTCGTTGCATATCTCATTCATCGCGGTCCGGCCGAACCGAACCATTTGTTCCGTACAGTCCCCATAGACCGTACTTCAGTCTCTATTATAATCGGAGGTCTAGTGGAGCCAGACGTAGTCTCAGTGGAACAACCGACGATATAGAGAGACTGAAGCTTTTGGTCTAACTCCAGCAAAGCATAGAGAGTAAATGCTAATGCGTATTGAATAGGCCTGAGTCATCACAGGTTTTGCTGCACCGGGGTTTGACTTGAAAATTTCGGGCGAGGACCGGGTACCCCAAATTTTCACCACTGCACTGACACTAACAATCGTGTGCATGCAGCGGCGGGAGTTAGACTAAGTTGCTGTTCTAATAATGCGACGGAAAAGACAGTTACTGCTTTCAAAACAATAAAATAATCAATTGGATTAAATTAAGATGCTTTAAAAAATAAATGGATATTGTTTCAGTTGACGGTAGGTGTTTTTATCGCTCAAAATTGAGGCTGCAAGAAATAAATCATGCTTCGTGCGAGGTACCGAGTGCGTTCAGAAACGTGAGTGGAAATATGATCCACTGAAGACAGAGCAAGTTAAGAAAGTCCCACACACAAGACTAAAATGTTGATCAGACTATTACAATTAAATCGTAATACTAATAGGCATTAATTTAATTGTCAAAATATATCCACAACCTAATGGTTTACCCTTGATATTTTGATGAAAGCCCTTAAAATAACATCAAAGGGCCTTCCGTTCGTTCCAAAAATGATTGTATAACAGCAAGCTGAAGTTACGAGTCAAGTTTTGTTTACATCCCTACACCGTCATCCGAGCTGATCGGAACATTAAGCATTAAACCAATTAAAAAACATCACGTAAGACTTTAAGGGACTCCAATTCAACAAAATTACTGTAAAATAATGATTTGCTTTGACAAATAATACCATGAATATTCATAATATCTTATAGAAATAATGATATTTCATGAGCTACGTACTCGATATCGAGTTAGCCATCATTTTGAAACGAGAGGAGTTGTCATGCAGCGCAGTAGACCGTAGGTGGCGTAGCAAAAAGCGAGACATAGGCGCCGCTTTTCCGGTGGCGGCGGCGTCAACATCAAAAACTTATAAACCTAAGGTTAAGTTTTTGAATTTTTGATATAATTTTGAAAGTATAAGTTCTTAGTCAATGAAACTTGGACTTTAGGGTTATTTAGTATCCCCAATCATGTGAGTAGTATTTCAGGTCACTAAGTTAAGGTCAAAGGTCATTTTAGGTCAACAAACTTAGACTTTGTTGTGGCATCAACATCAAGATTTTGAATTTTTTACATTTTTTTTAAATTGATTGTTCAAATTCCATGAAACTTGTACTTGTACCCAAGGGTTATCAAGTATCACAAATCATATGACACAAATTCCAGGTCACAAGGTCAAAAGTCAGTAGACTTGGATTATGTTTTCACAACTTAATATGATAATTAATATTTTTTTTTATTAATTTGTTCATATTTCATGAAAGTTATCAATCAAAGTAATAGTAAATACCAGAAATTTTTTCGTAATTTTTGTAAATATTCACTTCAAAATGCAATTTTTGAGGGCCTGCTAATGGGCCACCCTGCCTATAAATAATGTCCCAACCTCAATTTTTTATCATATCGAATTGCGTAATGCAGGCGAGACCGCCGAGAGCGTTTCCCTTGTTTATACTTTGATTCTGATTGGTTGAACACATACATGTACAAATATGATGTCATATTGAATCGTATATTTTCTTTAAAGATCGTGTCTCGAGTTTAATGGAAATCAGTTGTGTGGTTTTGAAGTTAGGACGATAATATGGAAGATCCTCCCAGAAACATGTATAAATACTCTGAGCTCACTTAAACCTGGTAATGAGAAAAATATGATACTATACCATAATTTTTTTTTTTCAGTATTAAGTCAAAGCCAAAGTATAGTCACTTTTCCTTGCCATGTTTTGCGTCAGCACGCCCATCCAAATAATTAAAATTACTAAGGACAAAACAAAAATAAGACTCATGCAACACTAACAAACTGTATCTAAAAATGGAAACGGAAATTAATCGGCGTCAATGCACTGATCAGTGCCGATGCAAATATAAAAAACATGTTAAGGACAAAAACAACATGCATAATGTAACAAACTGCATTAAAAAAAATTGGTTTAACGAGCGAGAAATGCTTAACGGTTTTGATGAATGCGGTCGTTTAACCATCGGTTAAACGTTTTGACTCGAGCATTATTTTATCTTATCATCTACTCAGCAGAATTTATGAAATCTAAGCTCAGTGTCTATGAGTAAAGTTGAAGCACAGTGCTGTGACTGCAGGCCCGAGATTTCCCTGGGCAGCACATGAATGAAAGCACACCCACTGGCCATTCCGATGCCCATATAGGTACATGTATGTGGTCTTGAGCCATGAATGAAAGCACACCCACTGGCCGTTCCGATGCCCGTATAGGCATGTGGTCTTGAGCCGTTCCGATACCCATATAGGCATGTGGTCTTGAGCCGTTCCGATGCCCGTATAGGCATGTGGTCTTGAGCCATGAATGAAAGCACACCCACTGGCCGTTCCGATGCCCATATAGGCATGTGGTCTTGAGCCGTTCCGATGCCCATATAGGCATGTGGTCTTGAGCCGTTCCGATGCCCGTATAGGCATGTGGTCTTGAGCCATGAATGAAAGCACACCCACTGGCCGTTCCGATGCCCATATAGGCATGTGGTCTTGAGCCGTTCCGATGCCCATATAGGCATGTGGTCTTGAGCCATGAATGAAAGCACACCCACTGGCCGTTCCGATGCCCATATAGGCATGTCGTCTTGAGCCGTTCCGATGCCCATATAGGCAGGTGGTCTTGAGCCATGAATGAAAGCACACCCACTGGCCGTTCCGATGCCCATATAGGCATGTGGTCTTGAGCCGTTCCGATGCCCATATAGGCATGTGGTCTTGAGCCGTTCCGATGCCCGTATAGGCATGTGGTCTTGAGCCATGAATGAAAGCACACCCACTGGCCGTTCCGATGCCCATATAGGCATGTGGTCTTGAGCCGTTCCGATGCCCATATAGGCATGTGGTCTTGAGCCGTTCCGATGCCCATATAGGCATGTGGTCTTGAGCCATGAATGAAAGCACACCCACTGGCCGTTCCGTTGCCCGTATAGGCATGTGGTCTTGAGCCATGAATGAAAGCACACCCACTGGCCGTTCCGATGCCCATATAGGCATGTGGTCTTGAGCCATGAATGAAAGCACACCCACTGGCCGTTCCGATGCCCATATAGGCATGTGGTCTTGAGCCATGAATGAAAGCACACCCACTGGCCGTTCCGATGCCCATATAGGCATGTGGTCTTGAGCCGTTCCGATGCCCATATAGGCATGTGGTCTTGAGCCGTTCCGATGCCCATATAGGCATGTGGTCTTGAGCCGTTCCGATGCCTGTATAGGCATGTGGTCTTGAGCCATGAATGAAAGCACACCCACTGGCCGTTCCGATGCCCATATAGGCATGTGGTCTTGAGCCATGAATGAAAGCACACCCACTGGCCGTTCCGATGCCCGTATAGGCATGTGGTCTTGAGCCATGAATGAAAGCACACCCACTGGCTGTTCCGATGCCCGTATAGGCATGTGGTGTTGAGCCATGAATGAAAGCACACCCACTGGCCGTTCCGATGCCCGTATAGGCATGTGGTCTTGAGCCAATCTTGAGCCACTGGCCGTTCCGATGCCAGTATAGGCATTTGGTCTTGAGCTGGTCTTGAGCCGCAGAGTTCCCTATCCAGGCCCATCGAGGCCAAGGTAGTCCAAGGAAGGGTTTCATTTATGAAACTTGACTCATCTTTGATCAGTCTGCGTTTCAAAATTCTTTAAAACAAAAAGAAATTCAAAGGTTCATTTGATAAAACAAGGTTTAATCATGAAACTCGACTATCCTTAGATTCATTTGCGCTTCAAAAGTCGTCAAGACTAAGTTAGATAATGGAGGGTTTCTTCAACTTTCATCATAAGTATTATTATCCCTCAACAGCGCTGAGAGGTATGTCCCCATCACCCCTTTAACAGGCCCATGGTGGAAATGCTGTGGCTCTGCTGTGTTTGTGCCAAGCCAACACCAAAGATGTGACATTACTTCATGGCTTCCAAACCAATTTTTTGTTGTTGCAATCTCTTCTAGAAAATATGTAAAAGAATATTACTTTGGAATATTTTAAGATATATCATAATTTATTTTAGCATTATTGCTGTCAATTTCAAATTACCTTCCTTGGAATGCAGGTTCATAAATGGACTTATTTTCTTTTGTTGGAGAATGCTGCAGAATTAAATTCATTTATGGAATTTATTTGTTATTATCTTTGAACTTTGTTTTGAAGTTTTTGAAAATTAAATTAAAGAAATATCAATATATAACTTATGAATTCATCATTCATTTACCCTTGTTGAGTAGGGTTTATTTATAATAGGACACTGTCATTATTATTATCCCAAGGGGATATAGTAACGCCGCCCGTCCGTCCTTCCTTCCGTGCGTCCGTCGCGTCTGTAACAAATTTCGTTGCCAATCGATAACTTCAGTAATGTTTGACGGATTTTAATGAAATTTGATATGAAGGTACATGATATCAAAATACAGGCTAAGTTTGATTTTGGAGTACGTAGTTCAAAGGTCATGGCTCATTAAATATGCGAAAAAATACACATCTGGTTTCCGATCGATAACTTCAGTAATGTTTGACGGATTTTAATGAAATTTGATATGAAGGTTCATGGTATCAAAACACAACCTAAGTTCAATTTCCGAGTATGTAGGTCAAAGGTCATAGCTCATTAGATATGCGAATCTGGTTTCCATTCGATAACTTGAGTAATGTTCATCAAATTTTAATGAAATTTAATATGAAGGTACATGGTATCAAAATACATGTACAGCCTAAGTTCGATTTCTGAGCATGTAGGTCAAAGGTGAAAGGTCATAGCTCATTAAATATGCAAAAACACCTAATTATATATGTGAAAATGTGGTTAACTTCCTTGCCTAGTAATATAGTAGTATAGTACAATGGAGGTAACTTGTTCTGACGTACAGTATAAAGGCCATTTGTACCCTGCGAGGGGATGCTACGCTTTGCGCCCAGCCCCCCCCCCCCCACTCAGTGTTATTTAGGGTACGCATATGCGTGTTCCAACCGACCCCCCCCCCCCCCCCCCCCCCCCTTTTCAGCAAAAGTCTGGTGTGTAAAGTCAATACGGCTCGACCTTTTTCTTTTGTATACAAGCCTTTTTCAGCACCCCCCCTTTTCAGCAAAAGTCCGGTGTGTAAAGTCAATACGGGTCGACCTTTTTCTTTTGTTACGAAAAGGACATTTTGGCAACACGCATGGGGTCCGTCCGTTCTCGGAGTGGGGGGGGGCCAGGGCTTTGCGTTGACTTGTTGTACTTACTGTATTTTGGTCGATCATTAGCTGAAAACTAGATGATTTGCAATCGCTACTGGAACAGGACATGATGGAGGAAATTATCAGTGGCGGTTTCTTCAATTTTTCTACATGATTTTGATTTGTGGTTTGGCAGAAATTACGGAACTAATTTATTTCTGTCGTTCAGTATAGCGTTGATTTGTTTATGTAATGTATACTACATCATATTTTTGCCTGGTAATATTCAACTGCACTTTAGGCCTTTATAGTTCCTGTTCATTTTGATTACAGTAAACAAATATACATTCCCCCATCCCAAAAGTGTTCTGTAGAAGGAAAACTTGTTTCTACAAGGTTTGTTTTTTCTTTTCTGTTCACATAAATATCTAGAGAAAGATTCTCCATGCGGACAGCACTCATTGTGATAGTATGTTTTTTGTGCTTAGGATTACATAGGAGGAGCCAGACTTGTTTTAGATGGCTACCAAGGTGCGGTACCTAGACAGAAGATTGCTCAAGAATGTTCTTCATCACACAGAGACTCATAACAGACTTCAAGAGGAGGAGGAAATGTGGGATAAGAAGAAAGACCGGAGATCAGATAATCCCAAGAAGAGGTATGTAATATTCATTTAGAGAGGGAGGTTTTAGACATTTGCCATTGGAATCATTTCAATTGCCCAGCAGAAAGATATATATTAGAGCTAGTATTGTTTGATTATTGTCCTTCTGATGAGTGTATTAAAAAATGAGAAAAGAAGCTATTTGTGCTAAATTCATTGATGTAAAATCACATGGATTGGATGATTGGAAAAGAAAACCTTCAGGTTAAATGGTTAGGTAGTTATTCTTTTTCTATTCCTGGCATCCATATATGACTCTGAACCTTACTATTGGTTTGTATTTGTTTTCTTAATTTTGTTTTTGCTGAATAAATAATGAGGCTAATAACAACAACAACAACAACAACAATCATCATCTCGGGATCAGCAGGTTTCAATTTTGATTTTGATTTTTGATCGTGATCTCAAAGCTATTGCTTTAGGCATTTTCGCTTGAGATCAGTTACAGATCGACAATAAACACCTATTACATGTACTAATCATTATTTATACAACAAAACCAAAACAAGAAATGGCAGGCAGCAATCAAAAGAGCGTGACATGAACAGAGGCCTGGGGCGGGAAATCCAGCTAAGCTCCACAAAGTGTACTAGACAATTTACTCTCGCCTACTTCCGTAGTAAATATGTAAATTTCTGTGTTTAAAAACATATGTTAATTTCTGTTTTCAAGTCTGATTTTTGCTTGAGAGCAAAGATGAATAATTCTACAACAAAAATTTTTGAATTTTTAATTTCAATATTAAAAAATGAACAAAAGCTTACATTTCAATTTTTTCTGGACCAAATGAAAGGACCCCAACCCCACAGTTTAACAAGTAATGAAACTTCACAGTTTATTTCCATGTTATGAAATCATTTTTCAACACTGATTCTTCTTCTAGTTTTATAATTATTTGATTTTACAATGGTGTAACTTGTAGTTCAGATTCATGAAGAGCTCTGTTATTATTCAATCTTGCTACAGTTATTTTCTTTTTCTTTTTTTTCTTCTTCTTTTGTTGTTGTAATTGAGCCTTTTGTATAGGAGGACCAACTTTGCAAGAAGAATACAGTGTCTTTTCATGCATAGTCTTTGAAACCTGCTAGTGGCTCATGCATAAAGACCACCTGCTGGAAAAGATCCCTAATTTGTCTGTTATGGTCTCTATAGATAGATAGATAACTGGTTTATTAATGAAAAACATCATTGCGGCATAGCCGAATTAAGAAATGAATTCCAACATTATCATGCAGCCGATAACATGATAACAAAAAGAATGAGCCATCAACTCAACCAGGAGGCACATTATAAGAACTCAATTTTATTAATGTCTTGTTGACAGTTGATCAGTCTTTTCCTACTGCCAGGCTTCTTTAAGAGTGCAAAGATTCGCCCATCCATTGTCCATGCACTCTTTACATTCTCACTTTCACATACTTTGCTGAGGAGAGATACATTCTTTGTCGTCAGATCTTCCATAATCAACTTTCTTTTCCCTGCAAGTTTACGGCGATTTTGGATAACTTCATTACATTTTCTGTATGATCGAAACTTCACGATGATTGATTTTTCGCCTCAGGATTTCCAGTGCGATGTTCTCTTGACCTAGTTCTGATCAACGTTGGCTACTTAGCAAAGAATTGATCTTTTAGCTTCCGGCTTACCGTTAACCTGAAAGGGGGATAGAAATAACATTAAAAGACTTGATGACACATTTGCCCGAGTTGCCAAGTATTTCCTCAAAATTTGAGTACAAACATGTACAAAACATCTAATGATACTCTTTTAATATAGGCGTGACACTAAAAGTAGACAATTATTTGAAGACCGATCCTAAAGCGGATCTGTTGCTCACCATGCTTTTCCTCAAAACAGGCCGTCTGATCCTGTGTTCTCCTTGTCCTGCTCACATTTGGATATCCTACCAAGTACACGCGACCGCCTCACTACTTTTGTTGCATCCATGGTTCACTGGTGATCTGGCAAACAGTACAATCAATATTACATAATTATCCAGGTATACTGTACAAATGATGAATCTTAAGGAGACAAAAGTCATCTGCTAAAGGCCAGAAGATAAATAAGTCATACACATTTACATGCATCCATGGTTCACTGGTGATCTGGCAAACAGTACAATCAATATTACATAATTATGTTCAAGAAACATTTACCAATTAAAGAAAACTCTATGTAGATTATACAAATGAATCATTAAGAAATGAATTCCAACATTATCATGCAGCCGATCAACGTTGGCTACTTAGCAAAGAATCGATCTTTGGATATCCTACCAAGTACATGCGACCGCCTCACAACTCTTGTGGCATCCATGTTGTCTAGCCAACCTCTCTCTTGTTCTTTTCACATTTAAAAGTTCACTGGTGATCTGGCAAACAGTACAATCAATATTACATAATTATCCAGGTATACTGTATAAATGATGAATCTTAAGGAGACAAAAGTCATCTGCTAAAGGCCAGAAGAGAAATAAGTCATACACATTTACATGAAGTTAATAATCTCCTGGCTTTCATGAAATAATCAATGTATTTCTAGCTTTCATGATCGCAGACAAGAAATCCTTTATCATTTTGTGCTTGATTATATTCTTTGTGTCTAATGTATTAGGTCACGAGGTCCGGTCAGATATGGGCAGATGTACAGTGATTCCCCTCAAGACCCGATGGGTGGAGGTAGCAGAGATAAATGGAATCAACGGAGATTGAACAGAGGTGGCAGCAGACAGGGCATGGGCAGGGAGGTGGAGAGGTAAGGTCACATCTAAAGATGGTCTTTCACAAGTCCTGTTTGGAAATCAAATCACCTACCAATTTGGGATACAGCCAGTGCAGTGTCCTTAGTTCTATGGTTTGGGGTTATGACCGACTGTCAAGTCTTATGCAGGGCTTGGCAGTAGAGGGTGGGCACCTGGGACTTGTAGCATACAGGGTTCATGCATACACACTCAAAAAGCTCAATCCTGAACCACTTCAAAAAGATTAGTGTGGAGCCCTGTGTTACGTAATGCATAATCCACCACCAACTACAACCCTAGAGGCAAACTTTTCTCAGCATATGTTCTCCTCCTGAACCAAAATGAACACTATGATGTATTGAAGAGACAATCTCAAGAATGGGATGATGTCATAGCTCAATTTTTTTTTTTGTAATGCAATTTTTTATTGTATTACATTGGAAATCAACTGATTCTCAGGCGAGTGATATGTGTGGGATGTATTGCCCTTTGAGACGTTATGAAAGACTGATTTGGAGGCCTTATCATAGAGGTGGACAAAGTTAAAAACATGGTTAAGTTTAGTCCTCTGATTTATGGAGCCCCCTATGTCAAGCTCTTTATTCTCATCTTATTTCTCTAATTATGAAACAAATAAATATGTAGATTACATTCAATCAAGAAATTCAAATGAGAAATTATTACAGAATTAGAGCAATTTTCAATGTGAGGAAAGTAACATGTAGCATTCCATAAATCAGTGGAATAACTTTTATGAGGATAAATTTATAGCATGTTATTGTGAGCAAACTATGCGCTACCGGTATATGAAATAATTACTTGCTTTTCATAAAGTACTAGCAATATGCTTTCAAATGATACATTGATGGCATTGAACCATACACGCTTCAACAAGCAACCTTGTTTTGAAAATCCATTTGTGCCAGACTTTTGTAAAACGGTGAAAACATAAGTATCACATGCAAGTATGACATGAAATGTAAGCTGTAATGGAATTTTCATGCAAGATTCTCATGTGTGAAAGTTTGTGTGTGTTTCATTCAGGTCATGTTCATGTGTGATCCTAAATTTTTACAGTTTTACAGAAATCTGCCACATTTTGCCATTTCCAAAATAATGTTGCTCAGTGAAGCCTGTATCAATTAATCTTAAGTCATCAATGCATCATTTGGAAGCATATTAGTTCTACTTCATGAAAAGCAAGGAATATTAACTATACGGCTCATAGTTTGTTCACAATAACCATCTCTAAGAAAATAGTAATGATAACAACTTGGTATGTTAAGATTGCTGTCTCCTTGTCAGATATTGAAAACTTCACTGATGTTGAAAAAACTGTAAGAATTTTGTAAAATCATATTATTAACTACTGGCAGTCCCCATTGCAACCATGCATAATATATACACATACATTTGTATTATTTTGTTTCATATTTCAATGCATTTGTAGATGGAGTCACAATGGGTTCATGGAGCTCTACCCAGAAGAGAGTATCAACAGGTCCTCTATGGATGAGAGCAGTGATGAAGGGGAAGGGGGTATCCAGGGGCAATCCAGCAAAAGAAAGAAACATTCAAAGAGGTAAAATCAATCATCTCTTTCATCTCAATTATGGTGCAGCTGTTCGGTAGTTTATGAATCTTAGACTTGGTTTACTACTTTCTCTGGTATAGGGCGGTTCTGTTTATGACATATACGGGACATTTAGATAATAAGCAAATATTAATTGACTACGAGGGTAATGGTGCAAACTATCATCGCCGAGGTGATCTCTAGGCTACTGTCTTTACGAGCCATAAGGCGGGGGATGATGGTAGCCCCGAGATCACCGAGGCAATGATAATTTGTATCCATTGCCCGAGTAAAGGAGGTTAATATTTGTTTTATATCCCACATAGGCAATATGGTCTATTTAAAGTGAATTTTACATAGTAATAAGAACTGATGCTGCAGACAGTTTAGCTTCAGCTAGATTTTACAAAGCGCAACATGCATACAATACAGTCGATGCGCGCTCATTTGACATTGACATTGACTTTGACATTTCGCTTAACCTA
This sequence comes from Strongylocentrotus droebachiensis, assembly GCA_035222895.1. Lineage (NCBI taxonomy): Eukaryota > Metazoa > Echinodermata > Echinoidea > Camarodonta > Strongylocentrotidae > Strongylocentrotus > Strongylocentrotus droebachiensis. The sequence continues at coordinate 30,163 of JAVYIG010010937.1, read as the reverse complement.
CTTTGCTATTCGTATTCAATGGGCAAGGGTGGGCAAGTGGGGTAGCAGCAAAAAATTACTGTACAAAAGTACTATCTCAGGTAGATATTACTTATCTATATTTTATCATGTGACCTCGTTTAGACCAATCAGATTGCAAGATGCTAGCCCTTACAGAAAGGAATCAGCAGTGAAGATATTTGTTATGGTAACAGTAAAGTACTTTCACGATTTGGTTACCTTCCACATGCTCCTGATGATAATTAGTAAAGGTGCGATTAACATTGTCATTACAAAAACGCTGACTTCTTACGAGAGTTCACAATGTTTGTTCTGGCTGAAATGCGAAGACTATTGTAAAAAGGCGCACACGTAGGGGGTTCTCTAAATTCAGCGAACTCTGCGCATCAGAAATTACCCCTGGTTCTAGTGAACCAGGGGCAACTTTTAAAAATAAATTGCCCATGGTTCCTGGCCGCTTAGTTCAAGGCTTGGCCCTATGAAGAAATAACAACCAACTATAAATAGATAGAGCTGAAATTATCAAATGTTGTACGTGACACATAAAAGTGTGATTTTCTTGAAAATTAAGTTTATGCTCAAAACTCTGTGATTTGCATTGAAAAATATCACTGAAAATGTACTTAATGGATATTCTACATTTATGTATCAAAGAAGAATTTAAGACACCGTTCACAAGATTAACATCTTCAAGATGATATGTCGTATGGGACATTTCATACAGGACATCTCTAGACTTATCAGGAGCCTAACATGATCAACATACTAGTGTTTCTTCTTAAATGAACACAATCTAACGAAACACATTAGACTTACAGAGTTACTGTCCAATTGTCCATATATCATAAAGAATGGCAATATGTATGTATATAGGGGAAAACTGTATCAAAATATGATAATGATGCGTGATTTTAGAAGGAGAGCAAAGACAAACAAATAACCCAAGAAAGTCTGTAATCGTCTGATAAAAAGAGAAAGATGCTAGCTTTCTAACCAGGCACTAACGATATGTGTGTCTATGTGTACATCATGTGCTGTGCAATGAGTCTATCCACCATGATTCATCCAGCTTTGAAAATAAGGCAAATGACATTAAAAATGCTTATGGTCAAAGACAAAATCGGAAGTCAAACTTTGGAAGCGTTTTTCTTGTGGTGGCTCTCAATGTACTTTTTTAAAACCCTATTGCTCTGACAGAGTAACAGCTATTTTCTCCACTAAAACTCCTCCCTAGAGTTGAGCTATACATCAAACAAAGCTTTTGAAACAGAGAATCAGAATCAATCAGATTTGGAAAAAAATGTGACATCTGTCTCATTTTGATGTGGCAGGTCACATATTTTTTGTAAACCTTGGAAAATTAAATATTCTATTTGAATACGTAAATGTTGAATTACATTGTCTTTTAGGACACTACCATTAAAAAATGTATGATATTTTTACTTGCCTTCATCTCTTCCTCTTCTCTTGTCTCCACCCCTCCTTCCCCCACTGGTCATTCCACCACTCTCTCTTCTCTTGTCTCCACCCCTCCTTCCCCCACTGGTCATTCCACCACTCTCTCTTCTCTTGTCTCCACCCCCTCCTTCCCCCACTGGTCATTCCACCACTCTCTCTTCTCTTGTCTCCACCCCTCCTTCCCCCACTGGTCATTCCACCACTCTCTCTTCTCTTGTCTCCACCCCTCCTTCCCCCACTGGTCATTCCACCACTCTCTCTTCTCTTGTCTCCACCCCTCCTTCCCCCACTGGTCATTCCACCACTCTCTCTTCTCTTGTCTCCACCCCCTCCTTCCCCCACTGGTCATTCCACCACTCTCTCTTCTCTTGTCTCCACCCCTCCTTCCCCCACTGGTCATTCCACCACTCTCTCTTCTCTTGTCTCCACCCCTCCTTCCCCCACTGGTCATTCCACCACTCTCTCTTATCTTGCTTACCCTAACCTTCCACTCATCGTGTCTTGTGTATACCCGTCTCTACCCATACCTTACTCCCCTCCCCCCTCTCCTGTTATTCACCCCCCCCCCCCCCCACTCCCTAATCTTTCACTCACACACAACGGATGCTATCCCAGATCTGAACGACCAAAGAAACCATCTAGAGACCAGCGAGAAAGCGATGATAGTTCCTCAGATTCAGAGAGTTCAAGCAGTTTTAGCAGTTCTGACAGTTCTTCAAGTGAAAGCAGTGGCAGCGAAGGAGAGAAGGGCAAAGGAAGAATCACTGAAGCAAGGAAACCACAGAGAGATGATGAGAGGAAACACTCAAGGAGGAGAGATAACTCCAGGATGCATAGAAAAAGTCCCAGCAGGAGAAGGGTGAGTAAGGAACGAAGTAGACGACAAAGGAGGAGTAGAGAAAGAAGAAATTCTGGAAGAAATGACAAAAGGAATGGACACAGTGAAGATAAGAAATCAAGGAGAGACAAGAGTACGGATAGAGACAAGCCTCGAAAAAGACACTCCAGTCGTGATACATCAAGAGACAGGCACCATAGAAGGAGAGATGACAGAGAATCCAGTAGGAAAAAGGACAAAGAAAGGAAGAGTGATAGAAAAGATAGAAACAGAGACAGGAAAAGGAGTAGAAGAAGTAGGTGATTGGAGTTTTGTGCATCAGTGTGCTATAGCAATTTGATTTTATTCTTCTGTTTGTGGTTTTAATAACCATTGCCAAGTTTGAGGTTGTCTGTCATTTTTATGATTAGATGTTCCTATTTGTTGTTGCTCTTCAAGATTCATAAGAAAAGTAATGTAATGGTAGGACAGTGCGTCCTCGAAAGAATGAAAACCCGATAACAAATTAATATTGTGAACAAACTGCAGCTATAATGAGCTGCATGAATATGATTTCTTGCTTTTTATAAAGTGGAAGTGCTTTGCATTATACATTGAATACATTAAGCCACATACACCTCATTGAGCAACATTGTTTTGAAAATGGCATGTCAGAATCAATCTTGGCCTGATTTGGGTGAAACTGAATAATTAAGTAGCTCATACGACCATGACCTGAAGGAAACAAACAGTTCAAAGCTGAATGAGGAGCTTGTTTTCATGTGTTTCTCTGTTAATTGCCATCATCATAAAATAAAGGATATTGGAGGCATTGTCAAAGATGGGGGTAAAAATAATATTCTGTACCTAAATTTGTCTGCAATTGTTTGAAATGAACAGTGATTTTTGCATTTTTCAGAACTGCAACTTTTCAAAAGAGGAAATCAGACAGTCAGGTAATATTCATGCAATAATCAAAGTAAGGAGCACATAACAGGGAAAGGTATGGTCAATTGGGCACATAAGGTACATGTAGACAAATAAATCATCAGAATAGGGAATTTTCCTCTCATTTTCAAAAGCATTTCCTTAACGTTTTTTTTGTATGTGGTTTTTCACTATTTTACCAAAATGCGCCACAAATGGATTTTAACATACCATTTTCAAAATAATGTTATTCAGTAAAGCATACATGATTTAATGCCTACACTCATCAGTGTATTATTTGGAAGCAATCTTTTACTTTAGGAAAAGCAAGTTTTTATTCATATACTATAAGTATTTGTTTTGAGATTTTGTTTTTTTCTGGGATGTACTGTATATGTATATTAGAACATTTCAGTACTATAGATGTGATGTGATAAACCGCCTCTAAAAACCTGCAGAAAAATAGGATGCTGCAAGAGCAGAGTGCCTCTCAGAACACACAAATAAACAAGTACAGGGGCTTCATAGATAATTTCTTCATACTCCCTTGAGCCATTAATTTACGAGAATAGAGGGAAAGAAAGGTATTAGGGTAAAAGGCTAGAGCTATAATTATGAGAACGAGCATTAAGAGATGGGTTCCATATATTTCATATTTGGTTTCCATAAACTATTTGCATGTATGCGTTTCCAGTACATGTATTCTTATTATCACTTTACTGTAGTACAACAATAGTAGTCTGCAGGCACAGACTTCAATTTTACACTTTACCACAATTTCTAAAGCTTTGAGCATAGCCTATCTCTGTTGGTTTCTGGCTGTGTTAGGGTGCGTTTATTGACCAAATTTTTGGCTAGAATCAGGTTTCTCAAACGTTTTTCAGGCAAATTTAGAAGGTGATAAACGCAAAGCCTTTTTTAAAGGTCTTTAGATATGGGCATATCTAAAGACGCAAAAAGGTGTGTTTTGAATGTGACATACAGCCAGAATCACGTTTCTGAGAGATGATAAACGCAAAGCTGTTTTGAACCCCACATACAAATCGGACCACCCAGGTTAATTTCCGGTTCGGAGGCTAGCGTGCGCCATGTGTTGTGTACAAGCATGTGTGTGTAGTTGACCTCCGAGAAACTGTCTGCTTCCCAGGTCAAAACAGCTGCGCAGACACAAGGACTTTATTTTGAATCGTGAAGAGACGATAAACGCGACATCCCGCAAATCACTTTCGTATAGTGGGGTTTGATAGTGGGGTATGATAGTGGGGTACGATATGTACATATCTAGTGGCAAGACCCAATAAACGCACCCTTAGACAGCTGAGGTACATGTATGCTGACAGCCTAGTCTCACAGTGCAGACACTGTTACAATAACAACAGAGAAGGGTTTGTCCTTGCAAACAATTCATGATCTTTGTACAAATGCATTGAGGGTTATAATTCTTACTCTCATTAATGAAAATCTAGCTTTAAGCAGAAACATATCATTGCACTTGTAGACTTGCAGCCTTTGTGAAGGGTCTTTCTGTGTTATTTCAAAAAAATGCTTCATCTTTCATATTTCTACTAGTGCCATAGTGGATTTATTATTATTCTTTTTCATTTATTCAAGTTTTTGAAGAAGAAATATATTTCAATTTGCAAAATAGGTGTCATGATGTTAAATGATGTTTGAGGGGATATTTATAATTTTGAAACATTGTCAATAGGTTACATCTTGTATTGCTTTTACATTCTATTCAGACATGTACCTTTTAGAATAGGAAATAAATAATAATTATAATAATTCCGGTTTTATACAGCGCTATGATATCTCTATAAAACGCTTTACAGATATACTATTACCCCTGTCATTGGATTCAATCTCCACTAAGTTCACTAAGTTCTGGTATTTCTTTGGACATTTGCTACCAGTGTAAATTGTTCTCTCTAACGGTATTAGTATTATATTAATAGTAAAGGGCTTGGTCAACCCTGAGCTATACCAGTAAACCAACCAATCATTATTTAAGAGAAGCAGTACAAAAAACACAAACCAAGGATTACATAGAAGCATCAATGGATGGCACCAACAGGGAGCTCTTTTGTCCAAAGCAGTCCATGTGCTACATGTACGTACTCAATATGAATATTATTCGGGCCTTCTGCTTCATTCCTTTAAGAAATCACTTCAAATTCTGACAGCACCTAAGAGAAGTACCAGGTTCATGTCATTGCCTTTGTATGCCTTTGTATTTTTGTATAGTTGTTTTGATCAGTGAAGTTTTGACCAGTGTAGTTTTGACCAGTGTACTAACAACAAGTGAAATTATGTGTACCGGTAGTATACCTGCAGTATAGGATGTAGACTGTAAAATATATCTAAATGATGAATATGAATATGCCTGAACCCTGATAGATTTAAGAAGAACATTCAAGCTCAAAATGGAAGACATTCTGCATAATTGTGCATAATGTTATACTCATGTCACCTTTGCCATGTTTGTGGTATGTTCATGTACTGGAGTTCAATGTCATTTTGTAAATAAATGGTTTAACAGAGATATTGTTTTCCTGCCATAATTTTCTTTTAGTTTGTAAATAACCAATAAGTGTATATATCATAGAGATTTGATCATACATACATGTAGTATGTTCTCCGAAGGAGGATATGTGAAATTTTATGTTTTCGGGTTGTCGGTCCGTATGTCCTGTTCTCGTTCTCGCGTTATCTCAAGAAGCGATTGGTGGATTCCGGCCAAACTCAGGACATGTACTGGTATGTATCTTGCAGAGCCAATGAACTGATTAGATTTTAGGATTCATGAGGTCAAAGATCAAAGGGTCATACATTTAAATGAAAAAAGCTTTTAATCATGATATTATGAGAACCTATTAATGGATTACAATCAAACTTGAATTTTAAAAATTGCTTCTGTTTTGGTTTGTAAAATTGCTCTATGGTGAAGGCATCATTTTTGACTGTGCGCAATCGAAGATCCATCTAGTTTTCACATACCGATAGTATGCTTTTAGTCAGGTACCTCAGACTAGTTCTTGACATGAGTACAGTGTGTCCTAGGGCTCAGGTCCTAGGGTAGATGCAGGAACAATTTTCCTTATCCTTTGGGGGTTGTGGTCTGGGGCAATTTCCCCAAATACCTCGGTATTTAGGGGTCTTAAAGGGGAAATCCACCCTGATATTAAAGTTGCTTTTAATAGAATGAGGAAACATGAGAGAAACAAGTCTGTGAAAGCTTTAGCTTTAGCTATTTATTGAAACCAACTTAATATCCTGGGACTTCCCCTTTAAATCAAATGAAAACGTGATAATAAAAAGAAATCACTGAATTTTAGATTTGTAGACCTAATCCAACCATGCTAAGTAGCTCTTCATTTCTTCATGTGGCACACTAGTATTCCTCTTTGTTGGTGAAAGAAGTATTCAATCAATTTTATTGAAAGAGTGCACTGGGGTATAACTTGTGTCGAAGACGTCTATAAGCACAGATGTACATTGCATCCTGGGATAATGTTTAATGAATTTCTTACCTCGGCACAAATGTGATTGATGATTAAAATATAAATAATAGATTGGCAAATTTGCATTTGATCAGCTGCAACTGTTTTAAAACATTAATATGTTGTATCATTTATAGTTATAAACAACTTCTGTAAACTGTTTTTAGAATTGACTAGACAATACTGGTCTATAAACCATGATCTTGTCTATGAGCCTCTATACGCTGTATAAGCTGATATTGCAAGTTTGCACCCATTTGTTTTCCTTTCCCACTTACTTAATTTGAAATGACAAGGATTAATGTATAACCACTGAAGTAAACATCTACCATCGATGAACACATGCATAGTCCTATAGCATCGCTGGATTAAAGTAAAGTAAAGTGAGAAAGTTAACCTGAAAATATTTGGGTTTCTCCTTTTACGTTATTTACATGCAGCCCACATTGAGGGGTTGATGGACGAAGTTAGAATTCTACCTCCTTGTGGTTGATGGCCCTTTATTATTATGTGGGTCGTACAGACCAAACAAACAATCGGAGAGTACCTAAAACATGTAGCGAACTCATGGATGGAACCAGAAGAAAATGACGGGTTAAAACAAGTTTGGAAAGTAAGCATTTTTGTTTTTTTCTCTTTTCTTTCTTTTTCATATTCCTGTTATTATTTGTATAACTAATGTGGATATGTTTTCAATATAATTAAAGAAATCTGACAAAGATTTGTTTTCCCTTTCTTTTTGTTCAGAAGAATGATTAAAATAATTAAATCGATGAGATTCGACAGTCGGTGTACGCCCCCCGCCCCCCGCCCCACCCCCCCCCCCCCCTCCCCCACACTCACACTGTTAATCAATAATTTCGATTCGCCACTGATTGTTTGTTTGTTTTGTTTGATTGATTTTATTTCTGCGTTCAAAAATATACAAATTCAAAGTCAAAGTACAAAATTTCGAACAATAACAAATACAATGAATACAATGTTTACAAAAGTAATTAAATGAAAAATCATGTACAATTATATCATTCGAAAAACATGTACGAAGCATACAATAACATAAGAAATATGAAATATTTTCAATAAATTAGAGAGGTAATTTGGAACGCAGGAGACCACCATCGTGAGCGGTTAGGCTGGAAATGGATGGCGGCCTCGTAATGATGTGTCCCATGCACCTAATGCGGATTTTCCACCATGCCAGATTTGCCTCGTTTAGCCTATGTTGAACGCAAAATGAAGTCGTATGAATTAGCTCTAGTTTAAAAGTTTCCAATATCGTACTGGACTCATTTCCTCAGGAAGTTGTCTGCTTGTGTCCTGGGCTTGTGCGTGTGCACGAATTCATATCATGACAAACGAATGATATCCACTGACCTAGAGTCCCTGCGATGTAATGCCTCCTCCCACCGAAGGTGGTGCTAGAGGTATCATGTTTTCGGGTTGTACTTGTCAGTCCCCCTTTCTCATTGCGATATCTCAAAAACGTTTGAGGTATGAATGTCAAATTCGGTGATACATGTTGTATGCCTCACTATACAAAGGCGACCTTGTCAGATATTTGGGGGTCAGTATGCCTATATATTGAAGGTCGAAAGTCATGCATAGAGGTAAATGTATGGTTCTAGCCAGGGGCGGCGGAGCGTCTTTCAAAGTGCAAGGGGGCACCAACAAAAAGGGCACTTTCTGGAGGGGAAATTAAAGGGGCACCTACAAAGGGAAACCTAAAAGCGAAAAATATACAATGTCCAGACATTAATAATGATCCTACCCTACCTTGTCATCACTATCAGGTATGATTTCAGTATAGTTGTTTCTCTCTTTACATGGCTCAAGATACACGGATGCTTAAGCATTATACTTTGCAGTTGGGTGTGATGGTCTGAATATTACAAGAATAACATTTGTTAGGTCGCAGTGCGAAAAATTACACCTTATAATAAAAGTCTAATTAAGGAGGGAAAAACAAATCCTAAAGCATAAAATCATGAAAAACTGAAAAGACCTTTAAATAGAAAGTTTGAAACATACACTGTAGTTATATCAACTATTTAGGACCAAATGACAACAAAATCTGAATCTGAATCTACTTAAATGCGAGAGATCGAGATTTGTGGAAATCACAGAAAAGTGAAAGGAAAGGAAAGGAAAGTGGTGCACTTGTCAAATGGGAAAAGATGACACTTATTAGAAGAAGAAAAAAGGAGCACGTGTCTCGCACCTATATATAGCTGAAAAGGGGCATTCATCAGAGATGAAAAAGGCACTTATTAGAATGGAAAAGGGGCACTAACTATCAGACTTTCATAGGCACATTTATCAGATGAGTAAAGGTGCATTTATGGGAAGGGGGAAGGGCCGCGGGCTCTTATCAAAAAGGAAAAGCCGGGCTCTTATCAGAAGGGGAAAAATGGGTGCTTTTTTTTAAAAGGAAACATAGGGGCTCATGTCAAAATAAAAAGGGGCACTTATCAAAGGTGAGAAGTGGCACTTAATAGGGGAAGGGGCACTTGTCAAAGTGAGGCGCACCTCTTAGATTTGAGTAGGGGCGGGGGTACTCACATATTAAGACGTACGGGGATGTGTCGCTCTAAGATTTTCCCCTAATTCCATAGTGAGAAAGTTTGTAAAGAAGGACATCATGATCAACGTACAGTATCAAATGCTTTAGAACTATGAACAAACCAACCGTATTAGAAGACTGATCGATAGCTTTGGCAACTGTTTGAACTAAAGAAAGTATGGCATGGGTAGTGCTATGGCTTTTCTCAGAAGCCAAATTGAGTATCAGAGTGAGAGGATGTTATGCTTTTTAAAGAAACTCATGGTCCGTAACTATGTGGACCAACTTTTCAAGGATTTTAGACAAGGTTGTAAGCATTACTTGTTAATGTACTGTCACCCTTTTTGAAAATTGGGATTATTTTCGAAATTTTCATTGATTCTGGGATAATTATGTCCAGATAATAATGACAAATTAAACGAGAGGATCAACAATATAATTCATAGTTTTCTGTAAAAGGTTGTTATCAATTCCATCAAAACAATTAATCCTGCACTCTTATTTATGTTTAGGCCCGATATAATCTTAATTATATCTCTTGTGGGTACGTAGGAGAGAAAAATACAGAACTTTCATTTCTCTACCCCAAATAGTGGTGAAATGAACGGTACGTGGATGGTATGTGCCTAGCAAGATTAAATGAACTTGAGAAAAATAATTGTTTAAAATATCTGCCAATTACTGAACTTCATCCTCAACTATTGCATCATTATGTCTAAGCTTAGTAATCTTAGAATGCTTTGATCCATTATTGTAGAATTGATGATCTTCCATGTTCTTTTAAGATAATTTTTGCAACGATTAAATTGATCATGATAATACCCTTTTTTAGCAGTACGTATCACTCCTGTAAGTTTATTCTTATAATTAGTATACTTGATCCGTGTTTGATCAGTTAATATTTATAGTATAATTTATGTTTTCGATTTATTAATGCAATAGCGCCAGCTAAACAATATTTACATCCTTCAATGTTTAATTTGAGCCGTGCAATTTTCTTTATTTCTTTTCGATCTGAATGTAAGATGTGAAATGTGAGTATAAGGTTCATGTTATTACATAAGTGTACAAGGAATAATACAGATGGAAGGGATAAAATGGTCGACACTATATGGGCTCCATGACTCATTCTCGGAACAAGCTAAAACTATTCGCACTCAGGAACATCATTAGTACTTTTCTCCCTCGGCCCGATGGCCCTATAGTAGGCCTACTAGTTGATGTCCTTCGATGCGAATAGTTTCAGCTAGATCCTCGAGTGTCATTGTACTCCTGACACTGACTTGTGACCTACTTTATTCATCGTTCATGACGTCATGGTTACGTGATCACGCTTCTACCGAGTGATTTCGTGAACGTTGTGGTCTAAGTTCGATACGTTCGTTCATGTACAAGTTTGAACGTAACACAACATAATTAATTTTTAAAAAACTGGAACACACATTTATCTCCCAAAATACGCTGTACTGTTATCCAATTGCAATCGAGAAATATTTTCAATTCAAGAAATTAATTATTTAATAACACAAAGGAGGTAATAGTATACGAATAATATACAGTAGTATGAACCTAAGACTAAGTATTCGTAATCATATCAAACTAAAATTGCCACCGACTCTTCTCTTTGTGAGTTTCAATGTCGGAATCTCCTTTCCTGTAAGTGGCAGCTTAGATCAGACTGTCGTCGATCAAACTACATTTTACCTCTCTTTAATTTGTTAGTCGACTTTCTGCACACATTTTGACAATGGATTTTCACTCGAGAGCTGGCAAAGCGTCAAGTTAGGACGAGTGAACGGAGCTGAGGTCGCGCCGTTAGCGTGACGCTGCAAAACTGAGCCGAGAGACGGGCGAGGCGAGGAATGCGAAGAACGCTTCGTTCGAAGCGGTCTGACATGTCGGAAACAGAGTCGAACAACGATCCTAGAGTAGCCATGTATTCCCGACAAGGCATTGATGTTTTTCCATTTGACGACTTAATCGAGCACAAGGAGAGGCTAGCAATCATCGACGTCAGTAGGAATAATATAGCCACTATTCCTGCAAGCATAAATAATTTTGTGAACATAATCGAGCTGGACTTGAGCACGAACAGAATTGTAAAACTGCCAGACGAGTTGTTACAATTAAAACATTTGCGAATCCTCACGTGCAAAAACAATCATTTGAACGGTGACTCTTTGCCCAAAGACTTTGGATCATGTCCAGCATTACAAACTCTCAATTTTAGTGGCAATTTGTTTCTAAACTTCCCAGTGCAGTTGACTGAAATATCTTCGTTACGGGTCCTTCACATGGGCGGTAACCGAATGAGAGATATTCCTCCAGAAATTGAAAAGTTAGCTAGGTAAGCTCTAGACCGAATTTTCCGTCTCTTTCGTTCGTTAGCCTCTTATTGGGGTAGGGTCGGCCGGCTCTCTCTTTAGAGACGGAAACCGTCTAATCACATGTCCTTGATAACGCCACGACCAACTCTGGTCGTAGCGTTTTGCCCCCAAAATCCCCCTAAATGTCATTTTACCTCGTGTATATCCAAATGTAAATTAGGCCTAGGGTATAATAATTCGGTTCCACTTACTAACTTGCTTGAAATAATCCGTTTAATGGTCCCTTTTAAGGAAATTATGGGTCTAAATTGACAGCCGTGTTGAAAATCTTGCAAGTCGTGTTAAACTCTCGCTGCCGGAGTCATCTAAATCAATCTCATCCCTTCTAGTCTACGCCGAAGGCAAAATGATTATGAAGGAAAAACTGTGCGCCGTCTACACGTTCGTAATGGCGTTATCACAGTTTTTCTTTCATAATCATTTTGCCTTCGGCGTAGACTAGAAGGGATGAGATTGATTTAGATGACTCCGGCAGCGAGAGTTTAACACGACTTGCAAGATTTTCAACACGGCTGTCAATTTAGACCCATAATTTCCTTAAAAGGGACCATTAAACGGATTATTTCAAGCAAGTTAGTAAGTGGAACCGAATTATTATACCCTAGGCCTAATTTACATTTGGATATACACGAGGTAAAATGACATTTAGGGGGATTTTGGGGGCAAAACGCTACGACCAGAGTTGGTCGTGGCGTTATCAAGGACATGTGATTAGACGGTTTCCGTCTCTAAAGAGAGAGCCGGCCGACCCTACCCCAATAAGAGGCTAACGAACGAAAGAGACGGAAAATTCGGTCTAGGTAAGCTCAAGAACTAGCATTAGGCCATGTAAAATTGATTACATGTTGATCGTCCGGATTTTTTGAAAAAGAGGAGGAGGGTGTACCATGTTATTTGATATTTGATATTTCAAAATGGCCGCTCAAAATGGCCGCTCGGTACATTTTCCCCGACAGTCGAGGCTATTTTTTTTCAAGATGGCCGCCGACAATTTTTTTTTTTTTAAATCAGAAATAGAGCCATTTTAGCAGTGTTTTTCATGTTTTTTTTTCTTTCAAAAAAAAAAAAAATCAAAAAAAAAATCAAAAAAAATTCAAAAAAAAAAAATAAAAAAAAATAACAAATAACAAAAAATAGGAGGCGGCCCCCAAAAAGGAAGCGGGCGGGGACGATCAACATGAAATCAATTTTACATGGCCTTAGGAAGTTCAGTTTTACGAGATGTAATTTATCTACATCTTCCCTGAACTAAGGTAGACTCTAGAGTCTATCATAGTCTACTCTAGACTCTAGTAGACTATTTGATGTAGACTAGAATCTAGACCTAGATCTAGGCCTAGACTAAACCAGATTGTGAAATTGACAAAATCCACTCCATAATTCGCCCAATCTCGGCCCACACACACTCCTGCTCCAGCAGATCTGCTGAAACAAGAAATAAAATCCATGGGAATGAATTTACGTAAAGCAATTAATGAATTGACTCTGGAGCTCTGCATGGCTAGTTTTTGCTTCAAAATCAAGACGGGTTTGCATTTCCAAGTCGAGATGAAAATATTGAAGTTTTCTCTCCATGATTGCATAAATGCATCATAATGTTGATGAATACTTTGTTCTGAAGCCCGCTGAGTATTTACATGTACATGTATGATGTAAATCAAAACTATCAAATGCCCAACATCCCCCTTCTTTATTTCTACTCTAGACCTCTACTTCCTTTTGCAATTTTGAAACAATGGACTTGGAGTTGGATGTCATTTCTTTTGTTATCTGAGAAACCTTCTTGCATGTACATGTATTACTATTGTCGTATTGAGTATTGGTGCTTGAATGTGAGATTTCCCCATCTGCTACAGTTGGGTTTTAAATCGAAAGAGAATTTGTTGATTATCGGGAGAGTTTGGTACGGGTAAAGGGAAATCCCTAGAGACTGTAGGTCATGTAAAGTTTGTACTGTTCTTTAGTTGAAATCCTCCTATTCTGTATTATAAAATGGCTCTAGTATTTTAAGCATCGTGATTGGTCAATATGCGTCACATGATATGCACAAATTTTTGATGCATGCACGATTTTGCCCAAAAAAAATGCAAAAAAAAGTTATATCGCACGTTACCATGGATATCCAGTGCGTACGTGTAGTACGCTCCCTCGAGTGCATTGTAGGCTACGCGTAGCTAATATTGTACACTCCACCATGATCCCCAGTGCAGCGTATGCATAGCTTAGCTATAGCTACACTGTCGCTAGCTTTATAGAGCGGGGTATTATTAGAAAGCAAATTTTTATTTTACTTTTGCCTTGGATTTAGGCCTGTTTTGACTTTTGGATTTTATAATGAAGCCAGGAATTTCAGCTGTCTGATGTAGACTCGTCTCTAGACCCCCTATGGATTTTATTTTTAATCAAGGCAATGAATCCTGTGGACTTTTTGGTAAGCCTGCAAGGTCTTAGTCTAGAACCAACATACAGTAACTCTAGATCGAACTCTCGTAGACTCTAACTTAAGATCTAAACTTTTGTTTGTTTTGATTTGTGTCGCTATTTTATAAAACAAATAACACACTTGACCCTGTTGTGCGAAACGTAAATGCAGTGTATGCTCGGTTTCTTCAGCGGCACCAATCTAAAGAAGCTCGCGTGTATACTGCATTCACCGCTGTTGCACGCTGGGACGTGCGTTATTTGTATACAGTATGTCTAGATCTTATTACATTTTTTTTATTCCAATATTGTGGACAAAAGTGCTGTTTTCTTCAGAGTTATCAAGAATAAGGCTTTTAAATTTGTTAAATTGTGGAAAATGTAATTGTAGTAGATTATGCAGCATGGACTGGTCCACCTGCACCCCAGTGTACATGTACATGTACATCTGCGAGAATCTTCATTATAGAAGGAGGCTGATTATCCATAAGAAGAAGAAGAAGAAATCATGCACAGGAATGATACATGTATAATTTGTGTGGTTTTATTGACAGATTAGAGCATCTGTATCTGGGTGGTAACCATCTTGTCAATCTTCCACCAAATGTTGGTAACCTTCAAAAATTACTCTCCCTGGTGCTTTGTGACAACCGTCTTGCGTCTCTCCCAGCTGAACTGGTCCAACTCAAGCAGCTACGATCCTTGAGTCTTCATAACAATCACCTGACAATCCTTCCCCCAGAGATCATCACACTGACTGAGCTGTGTGAGCTGAGCTTGAGGGGTAACCCACTGGTTGTTCGCTTTGTTCGTGATCTGACATGGAACCCACCAACCCTGCTGGAGTTAGCAGCACGCTGCGTGAAGAACAACCAAGTTCATTACACCAAAGAGGACCTGCCTGGAGAGGTGATGTTGTACTTGGATTCTGCTAGGCATTGTCTGAATCCAAAATGCTATGGTAGGTTTAGCATCTCATAGCTTTATTTAGTGTAAGAGAGAACGTACACAAATTATGTAGCCTTACAATTGTACCCAACTTGTACGCCAGCCTTGGTATATACATGTCCCGCCCCCTCCCCCCCACTCAGTGTTATTTAGGGTACGCGTATGCTTGTTCCCTCTTTTTGAAAGCACCCCCTCTCTGACAACTGCCAACATTTCCGAACCCCCCTTTCGCGGGCTTTTCCTGCCTTGGAGACCCCCCTAAATAAATAAAAAATGCTCAATGTACCCCCCTAAATTCAGAATAATTTCTCAGGAGTCAAAAGAGATTAGAGAAAAAAAAGAAAAAAAAACCCTTTTTAAAGAAATCTTCGGGTGAAAAATCAAATACACCCCTTTTTTTACAATTCTCGGGCCGGACTTTGTCGCACGAAAAGTACCCCTTTACCGGACATTTTGGTAACACGCATGCGGCCGGGATACATATACATTATATGAGTTGGACTTGGTTGGAAAGAATGATAATATTATATACCGGTATGCTCCCTACTTTAAAGTGCCTCCCCCCCCCCCCCCCCTTTTTTTTTTTTTGGTTTAAATTCCTTTGTACATGTATCAAACAAAAAATGGGTATACATGTATGTTGTAATAAGTATGAGATAAAGATCTTATTTCCACAAGGATTTAATGATCCACGTTTTCAGAAGATTTAATACTGCATTGAGACTTTCATTATGGCAACATTCATGAAGTAGATGTAACTGTTATGAAGAGACCTTCAAGATCATTTTCAGCTGGGTATTAATGCCTCTCTGATATTACAGAATACATGTACATGTACATGTATTCTGAAATTCATATACAGTACATTGATTGTACACATGTCCTGAAGTTCAGTTTTGTCTTACATGTATGTACATGTACAGTTCACATGTCATCAGTCAAGTTACTGATTAATATTTGAAACAATGAACCTGAACGTGACATACAGTATGAACTTGGTTTATTGAGCAAACATCTTGCATTCATCCTTGATGATGATTATATTATTTATTCAGCCTACTTTAGGTACACGTAGATAGCTACCGTAAGCCCAAGGTGAAGTTATGTGGCATAAAACATTGTTTACCTAGTACCTGTCCTGACCTGTACCGACCGCTTTTTAATCATATTCTAAATAGTGACGCAGCAAAATATGAATGCGAGTTATGGAAGTCAAAGTTCAAGTAAATTGTGCTGTAAGATTTACATGTACATGTACATACAAGTTAATACTTGGTATTCGGTATTATCATTAATTTTGGTACTCTCCTTTTACTTTGGTATAAGAATAGATATATTTAAACAGTCAAAGTGTAAAGAAAGTTCTGCATGTACAAATGATACAAATAATACCATCACACCATTCACATTGCTTCATGACATGTAAAGACATTTTTTGGTCATTTCCATCATATATTTTAAAAAGGCAAGTCTGGGAATTTGTTATCATAAGAAAATGTACATTTATTAAATGGAAGTGGGATACATGTATATCATGTACAATCGATTCTTCTTTTACAGGTTCTCATGATTTGAATTGTGTGGTTTATGATTGAAAAGATATTCATTGTAGGGAAACTCATGTACTATCTATCCATTAGCTTTACCAAAGCATAATTTTCTTGTGTTTTTCAGGTGTCTATTTCAATGCCCGCATCCAGCACGTCAAGTTTGTGGATTTCTGTGGCAAGTATCGTCTTCCTCTAATGCAGTACCTATGCTCACCGGAGTGCTCGTCTGCTAGTCGTAGGAGCAGCTCAGAGTCATGTAGCAGCAGTGAAGACGCTGACTCAGAGGATGAGGTCCAGGTTCCACGTAACAAACTCAAGAAAGTTCTACTTGGCTAGATCCTGGGCTAGATCCTGGGCTAGATCCTGGGCTTGGGCATGTGATGGCGAGGTCCAGGTTCCACGTAACAAACTCAAGAAAGTTCTACTTGGCTAGATCCTGGGCTTGGGCACGTGATGGTGGGGTCCAGGTTCCACGTAACAAGCTCAAGAAAGTTCTACTTGGCTAGATCCCGGGCTTGGGTACATGAGGTCCCAAAACGGTACATGGATTTTGCAGGACCAGATGGTAGTGACAAACATGAATCTCAAAATGAAATATGGGATATAATGCACGTCTGTACTCTGTAGGAAGCTTTACCGAAGCAAAATATTTTTTTGTGAATTGACAACGTGCCAAATAGTATGCCAAATTAAAGATGTACGAAGAGGATTTTAAAGGAAATGATTATGTCTACGTGTACATGTACAAGCACTTTTATAACATGCCTTTCAGCAAGACTATGTTTATAGTACCTTACTATTAAAGCTAGTTGTCAACTACATGTATTAGTACATACATGTAGGTAACTTATACCACTTAGTTACTTGACAGCTAGGCTTTGAAAGGTTTTATGAATATGAGCTCTGGTTATTACTAGTTCATACTGAAATTTGAGAATATTGAAGGTTTCATACAAAATCATGTACGGTACTCTATATTTTTATATCCTGATTCTGTGAACAATGAAAATACAGATTCTCCCTCCAACATGCAAAGGTCCTGCACAAGACTTTCAGCCATAATAATACATGTCCAGTGTTTGTAGTTCAAATGATCTGGTAAATTGGCTGCTATGTGATGCTGTTGCAATATCTTAACAACGTTTTAGAAATGAGCAAAAATGTGGTGATATATGATTATATGATGTGCCTTTTCCCCCAATAAAAAATGGATTGTACAGAAGAAATTTATACTAGCCACATGTACATTGGAACAAATTAAGTGTGTCTGTACAATGGCATCGTTTATAGGTTTTGTAACTCCATATTTTTATATGATTTTATAACATTTTGAAATAATACTTTCTTAGGAAGAAAACTAAATACATTGAGTGCCTTCTACATGTAGTTTTTCAAAGTTGTTTCTTAAAAACTAAAAATATGTAATGTATGTGTGATTCATGTAATAGTGACATACATGTATGTCCTTGCTTGTCCATGTTTGTAGATTTGTTTTGATAATATTGAAATACATACAGGTACATGATTACAGGTACATGTACAAGTATGACATCCATGTAGTATACAGTCAGTGTTAGATTGAATTAGAGTTTCTACCCAGGCAGATACAGACACAAACATGTCCCATGTTTTTATACTTTGCAGATGTCTCCACTTTTAGGAGTTTGCCCCAAATGATTTCATTATCAGAGTATTGCCTTCATTGGTGAATGCTGACATTCGTAGATTACACACAACTTGGCCTGCCCCTAAGACTTAATTTTAGTCCTTTTAAGTATGTTTCTGAGTAAGCAATGACGCATCAGATATATTGTTTACATTCCTGATAGAGAGAGAGAGAGAGAGAGCACGAAAGGTAGACAGTACAATGCATGCGTAGGTAATGCAGCTTTGCTTACCGGTATGTGTATAAAATGCTTATGTCCATGGAACCAAACACATCTAGTATGTCAATATATTATTCACAGCTTTATGTTATTGACTCTAAAGAATGTCTGTTAATTTTTTATTTTACTTGATTATTAGGAATTATTTCTTTTTTCTTCTCTTGTTTCGCATGAGTGTGCTACCTTAAGTTTGACAATATTCTTCCTGTTTTATTACAATGGCATTTCAAATATTGTTTTTCATGACTTCATAGAAGTTCTCATGATATTTAATATGCATATTTTCTCATGTGACAGTAATACTATCAAACTATTTCTAGAGTAGTCTATAGAATCTAGGCTAGTCAAGTTTAGGTATAGATTATATATTGAAACACCTGAAGTATATTTTACAGCTGCAAATAGTTCACTGAAATTGGGGACAATAAAGATAAGGTGCTGACCTAGAAAAAGAGTCATGAGAATGGTTTAACTCTACTGTTTTGACAGCAGAATACAAAAAGGGTCTTTCCCATGCAGATATGTCAGTTTTATTGCATCCCATATTCTTTCAATCATTATTTTAAAAGAATTTTTTGACAGATTAGAAATATATAAATAAACGGACTATATGATACAAACAAACTATGCCCCTTATTCATGATTAGTGTGTATGTGTGTAGGCCTATTTATTGTCCACTTTCCCTAATTTTCAAAACTACCAACATTTGGGCAAACGCCATCTTGTATTTGCTATGAAATGTTGTACATTTATATCATGCAGTCTACATTTCATTGATTAAATTATTTATTAAATGAAAAGGATATTCCTGAGAGCACTTGGACCTGCAGTAGCAGAAAACAGGAAATGTGGTAATCGCCTAGTCTGGCAAGTGATGGGAGAATGTATGCTAGAACTATTAGGAGAAAAGTCATCGACACTGAGCAGCGTTTTACAACAGGGGTGCATGCCCAGGCAGAATTGTTGTTGTTATTTTAAAGCAAAATGTATGAAAGGGTTTTCATGACTTTAAAAAAAGGTTGACAAAAAGCTGAGATAGAGAGCGGTTGTGTAAATGATTCAAGGTTTGTTCTTTTTTAGTTGAAGATGTAGTCAATAGAGATCGAGTAGGGAATTCGGGGATTGATCGAAAATCGAATTATGACGATATCATGATAGGGGATCGAGAGAACTGCATGGGATAATCGTAAACTTGCATTTCACTTTGTGAAAATAGGTAGAGATGACTAGAATAGAATTAAGATCAAGAAGCTACAACAGCGAGAATCTCCTTCATATAGAACTGGCTCTCTTTGTATAAATGCACGGATGGATCACGTGTGCAACTGTGTGTGACTTTGAGTGACCTTCATCCTGCTGCTGGGGCGATGCGTGACACATCATTTTTGTGTGTGTTTACATATTGGCAATAACAGAGAGAGAAAGAGCGAGGAGGGAGATAAATGAGAGAGAACTTGAGTATCGTCATTGGCGTTTGGTCTTATAGACAAATCCTGAAATGAATTTTTTTGTCACTTAATTTATTCTATTGGGCTAGCCTATACCTACGGTATTTCATGAACTAGTATTTTCACTACCATTTGACCCGGCCCATACCTCTCTCTCACACACACACAGACACCCATTGAACTTAAATATCTCTATATCCCCCCCCCCCCCCCAGTTGCGGATCCAGGCGGGGGGGGGGCGGTGTAAAAACACGTGATTTTTACCTTTTTTGGGGGGTGGGCAAATTTATAAATTTTCGAGGACAAAAAAAAAAAAATGTGCTCACTAACCCCCCTCCCCTCATCTTATTTGTGACACTGGAAGGTCACGAATTGGAGTGAGGTCCAGGGGGCGTAGCCCCCGGAAGCTCGGGGTTTTGGGCAATAAATAACGGGAATATGAGCATATTTTTATACCTTATTTGTGACACTGGCAGGACACAATTTAGTGTTGGGTCCAGGGGGCGAAGCCCCCATAAGCTCAGGGGTATATACATTAAATTATCGTAAGATGTGCATAATTTTATACCTTATATGTGACCCTGGTAGGTCACGAATCGGCGTGGGGTCCAGGGGGCGGAGCCCCATGAAGCTCGGGGGTTTTATACATTAAATTATCGTCAGATGAGCATATTTTATACCTTATTTGTGACACTGGCAGGTCTCGAATTGTCGTGGGTTCCAGAGGGCGAAGCTCCCTGAAGCTCAGGGGTTTTGGGCAATAAATAACTGTCAGAAAAATATTATTATATCTATTTGTCACACTGGCAGGACACAAATTGGTGTTGGGTCCAGGGTGTGAAGCCCCCACAAGTTCAGGGGTTTATACATTAAATTATCGTCAGATGTACATATTTTATACCTTATTTGTGACACTGGCAGTTCACGTATTGGTGTTGGGTCCAGGGGGCGGAGCCCCCAGAAGCTCAGGGGTTTTATACATTAAATTAACGTCGGATGAGCATATTTTATACCTTATTTGTGACACTTGCAGGTCACGAATTGGCGTGGGGTCCAGGGGGCGGAGCTCCCTGCCAGTGTCCTTTTGGGCAATAAATAACGGTCAGATGAGCATATTTGTATACCTTATCTGTGACACTGGCTGGACACAATTTAGTGTTGTGTCCAGGGGGCGGAGCCCCCAGAATCCAGGGGTTTTATACATTAAATTATCGTCAGATGAGCATAATTTATACCTTATTTGTGACACTGGCAGGTCACGAAGTAGCATGGGGTCCAGGGGGCGGAGCTCCTTGGACTCAACACCGATTTGTGTCCTACCAGTGTAACAAATAGATATAATAATATGCTTCTGACCGTTATTTATTGCCCAAAACCCCTGAGCTTCAGGGAGCTCCGCCCTCTGGACCCCACGACAATTCGTGACCTGCCAGTGTCACAAATAAGGTATAAAATATGCTCATCTGACGATAATTTAATGTATAAAACCCCCGAGCTTCTGGGGGCTCTACCCCTTGGACCCCACGCCGATTCGTGACCTGCCAAGGTCACAAATAAGATATAAAATTATGCACATTTGAAGATAATTTAATGTACATACCCCTGAGCTCATGGGGGCTCCGCCCCCTGGACCCAACAGCAAATTGTGTCCTGCCAGTGTCACAAAAAAGGTATAAAATTATGCTTATATTACCGTTATTTATTGCCCAAAACCCCTGAACTTCCGGGGGGGCTCCGCCCCCGGGACCCCACGCCAATTCGTGATATGCCAGGGTCAGAAATAAAGTTTCAAATATGTACATCTGTCGATAATTTAATGTATAAAACCCCCGAGCTTCTGGGGGCTCTACCCCTTGGACCCCACGCCGATTCGT
Organism: Strongylocentrotus droebachiensis; assembly: GCA_035222895.1. Taxonomy (NCBI): domain Eukaryota; kingdom Metazoa; phylum Echinodermata; class Echinoidea; order Camarodonta; family Strongylocentrotidae; genus Strongylocentrotus; species Strongylocentrotus droebachiensis. The sequence goes on along the minus strand of JAVYIG010010937.1, from coordinate 8,386 downwards.
GACCTGCCAAGGTCACAAATAAGATATAAAATTATGCACATTTGAAGATAATTTAATGTACATACCCCTGAGCTCATGGGGGCTCCGCCCCCTGGACCCCACTCCAATTCGTGACCTTCCAGTGTCACAAAAAAGATATGAAAATATGCTCATCTGATCGTTATTTATTGCCCAAAACCCCTGAACTTCCGGGGGGCTCCGCCCCCGGGACCCCACGCCAATTCGTGATATGCCAGGGTCAGAAATAAAGTTTCAAATATGTACATCTGTCGATAATTTAATGTTTAAACCCCTGAGCTTCTGGGGGCTCCGCCCCTCGGACCCCACGCCAATTCGTGACATGCCAGGGTCATAAATAAGGTTTCAAATATGTACATCTGTCGATCATTAAATGTTTAAACCCCTGAGCTTCTGGGGCTCCGCCCCTTGGACCCAACACCAATACGTGAACTGCCAGTGTCCTAATTAAGGTATAAAATCATGCTCATGTGACCGTTATTTATTGCCCAAAACCCCTGAGCTTCAGGGAGGTCCGCCCTCTGGACCCCACGACAATTCGTGACCTGCCAGTGTCACAAATAAGGTATGAAATATGCTCATCTGACGATAATTTAATGTATAAAACCCCCGAGCTTCTGGGGGCTCTACCCCCTGGACCCCACGCCGATTCGTGACCTGCCAGGGTCACAAATAAGATATAAAATTATGCACATTTGACGATAATTTAATGTATATACCCCTGAGCTCCCGGGGGGCTCCGCCCCCTGGACCCAACACCGAATTGTGTCCTGCCAGTGTCACAAAAAAGGTATACAAATATGCTTATATTACCGTTATTTATTGCCCAAAACCCCTGAGTTTCCGGGGGCTACGCCCCCTGGACCCCACTGCAATTCGTGACCTTCCAGTGTCACAAAAAAGGTATAAAATATGCTCATCTGACGATAATTTAATGTATAAAACCCCCGAGCTTCTGGGGGCTCTACCCCCTGGACCCCACGCCGATTCGTGACATGCCAGGGTCAGAAATAAGGTTTCAAATATGTACATCTGTCGATAATTTAAAGTTTAAAACCCTGAGCTTCTGGGGGCTCCGCCCCTTGGACCCAACACCAATACGTGAACTGCAAGTGTCCTAATTAAGGTATAAAATCATGCTCATGTGACCGTTATTTATTGCCCAAAACCCCTGAGCTTCAGGGAGCTCCGCCCTCTGCACCCCACGCCAATACGTGACCTGCCAGTGTCACAAATAAGGTATAAAATATGCACATATGACGATAATTTAATGTATAAACCCCTGAGCTTGTGGGGGCTTCGCCCCTGGACCCAAAACCAATTTGTGTCCTGCCAGTGTGACAAATAGATATGATAATATGCTTCTGACCGTTATTTATTGCCAAAAAAAACCTGAACTTCAGGGAGGTCCGCCCTCTGGACCCCACGACAATTCGTGACCTGCCAGTGTCACAAAAAAGGTATAAAATATGCTCATCTGACGATAATTTAATGTATAAAACCCCCGAGCTTCTGGGGCCTCTACCCCCTGGACCCCACGCCGATTCGTGACCTGCCAGGGTCACAAAAAAGGTATAAAATCATGCTCATGTGACAGTCATTGATTGCCCAAAACCCTGAGCTTCCGGGGGCTCCGCCCCATGGACCCAACACCAATACGTGAACTGCCAGTGTCACAAATAAGGTATAAAATAATTCACATCTGATAATAATGCAATGTATAAAACCCCTGAGCTTCTTGGGCTTCGCCCCCTGGACTCAACACCAATTTGTGTCCTGCCAGTGTCACAAATAAACATATAATAATATGCTTCTGACCATTATTTATTGCCCGAAACCCCTGAGCTTCAGGGAGCCCCCGCCCCTTGACCCCTGGCTAATTCGTGACCTTCCAGTGTCACAAATAAGATATGAAAGTATGCTCATCTGACCGTTATTTATTGCCCAAAACCCCTGGGCTTCTGGGGGCTCTACCCCCTGGACCCCACGCCGATTCGTGACCTGCCAGGGTCACAAAAAAGGTATAAAATCATGCTCATGTGACAGTCATTGATTGCTCAAAACCCTGAGCTTCCGGGGGCTCCGCCCCCTAGACTCAGCACCAATTTGTGTCCTGCCAGTGTCACAAATAAATATATAATAATATACTTCTGACCGTTATTTATTGCCCGAAACCCCTGAGCTTCAGGAAGGTCCGCCCTCTGGACCCCACGACAATTCGTGACCTGCCAGTGTCACAAATAAGGTATAAAATATGCTCATCTGACGATAATTTAATGTATAAAACCCACGAGCTTCTGGGGGCTCTACCCCCTGGACCCCACGCCGATTCGTGACCTGCCAGGGTCACAAAAGTGGTATAAAATCATGCTCATGTGACAGTCATTGATTGCCCAAAATCCTGAGCTTCCGGGGGCTCCGCCCCCTAGACTCAGCACCAATACGTGAAGTGCCAGTGTCACAAATAAGGTATAAATTATGCACATCAAAGCCCCGAGATTCTGGGGGCTCAGCCCCCTGGACCCCACGCCGATTCATGACCTGCCAGGGTCACAAATAAGATATAAAATTATGCACATTTGACGATAATTTAATGTATATACCCCTGAGCTCCCGGGGGGCTCCGCCCCCTGGACCCAACACCGAATTGTGTCCTGCCAGTGTCACAAAAAAGGTATAAAAATATGCTTATATTACCGTTATTTATTGCCCAAAACCCCTGAGTTTCCGGGGGCTACGCCCCCTGGACCCCACTGCAATTCGTGACCTTCCAGTGTCACAAAAAAGGTATAAAATATGCTCATCTGACGATAATTTAATGTATAAAACCCCCGAGCTTCTGGGGGCTCTACCCCCTGGACCCCACGCCGATTCGTGACATGCCAGGGTCAGAAATAAGGTTTCAAATATGTACATCTGTCGATAATTTAATGTTTAAAACCCTGAGCTTCTGGGGGCTCCGCCCCATAGACCCAACACCAATACGTGAACTGCCAGTGTCACAAATAAGGTATAAAATAATTCACATCTGATAATAATGCAATGTATAAAACCCCTGAGCTTCTTGGGCTCCGCCCCCTGGACTCAACACCAATTTGTGTCCTGCCAGTGTCATAAATAAATATATAATAATATGCTTCTGACCGTTATTTATTGCCCGAAACCCCTGAGCTTCAGGGAGCCCCCCGCCCCCTGGACCCCAGGCTAATTCGTGACCTTCCAGTGTCACAAATAAGATATGAAAATATGCTCATCTGACCGTTATTTATTGCCCAAAACCCCTGGGCTTACGGGGGCTCCGCCCCTCGGACCCCACGACAATTCGTGACATGCCAAGGTCATAAATAAAGTTTCAAATATGTACATCTGTCGATAATTAAATGTTTAAACCCCTGAGCTTCTGGGGCTCCGCCCCTTGGACCCAACACCAATACGTGAACTGCCAGTGTCCTACTTAAGGTATAAAATCATGCTCATGTGACCGTTATTTATTGCCCAAAACCCCTGAGCTTCAGGGAGGTCCGCCCTCTGGACCCAACGACAATTCGTGACCTGCCAGTGTCACAAATAAGGTATAAAATATGCACATATGACGATAATTTAATGTATAAACCCCTGAGCTTGTGGGGGCTTCGCCCCTGGACCCAAAACCAATTTGTGTCCTGCCAGTGTGACAAATAGATATGATAATATGCTTCTGACCGTTATTTATTGCCAAAAAAACCTGAACTTCAGGGAGGTCCGCCCTCTGGACCCCACGACAATTCGTGACCTGCCAGGGTCACAAAAGTGGTATAAAATCATGCTCATGTGACAGTCATTGATTGCCCAAAACCCTGAGCTTCCGGGGGCTCCGCCCCCTAGACTCAGCACCAATACGTGAAGTGCCAGTGTCACAAATAAGGTATAAATTATGCACATAAAAGCCCCGAGATTCTGGGGGCTCAGCCCCCTGGACCCCACGCCGATTCATGACCTGCCAGGGTCACAAATAAGATATAAAATTATGCACATTTGACGATAATTTAATGTATATACCCCTGAGCTCCCGGGGGGCTCCGCCCCCTGGACCCAACACCGAATTGTGTCCTGCCAGTGTCACAAAAAAGGTATAAAAATATGCTTATATTACCGTTATTTATTGCCCAAAACCCCTGAGTTTCCGGGGGCTACGCCCCCTGGACCCCACTGCAATTCGTGGCCTTCCAGTGTCACAAAAAAGGTATAAAATATGCTCATCTGACGATAATTTAATGTATAAAACCCCCGAGCTTCTGGGGGCTCTACCCCCTGGACCCCACGCCGATTCGTGACATGCCAGGGTCAGAAATAAGGTTTCAAATATGTACATCTGTCGATAATTTAATGTTTAAAACCCTGAGCTTCTGGGGGCTCCGCCCCATAGACCCAACACCAATACGTGAACTGCCAGTGTCACAAATAAGGTATAAAATAATTCACATCTGATAATAATGCAATGTATAAAACCCCTGAGCTTCTTGGGCTCCGCCCCCTGGACTCAACACCAATTTGTGTCCTGCCAGTGTCATAAATAAATATATAATAATATGCTTCTGACCGTTATTTATTGCCCGAAACCCCTGAGATTCAGGGAGCCCCCGCCCCCTGGACCCCAGGCTAATTCGTGACCTTCCAGTGTCACAAATAAGATATGAAAATATGCTCATCTGACCGTTATTTATTGCCCAAAACCCCTGGGCTTACGGGGGCTCCGCCCCTCGGACCCCACGACAATTCGTGACATGCCAAGGTCATAAATAAAGTTTCAAATATGTACATCTGTCGATAATTAAATGTTTAAACCCCTGAGCTTCTGGGGCTCCGCCCCTTGGACCCAACACCAATACGTGAACTGCCAGTGTCCTAATTAAGGTATAAAATCATGCTCATGTGACCGTTATTTATTGCCCAAAACCCCTGAGCTTCAGGGAGGTCCGCCCTCTGGACCCCACGACAATTCGTGACCTGCCAGTGTCACAAATAAGGTATAAAATATGCTCATCTGACGATAATTTAATGTATAAAACCCCCGAGCTTCTGGGGGCTCTACCCCTTGGACCCCACGCCGATTCGTGACCTGCCAGGGTCACAAAAAAGGTATAAAATCATGCTCATGTGACAGTCATTGATTGCCCAAAACACTGAGCTTCCGGGGGCTCCGCCCCTAGACTCAGCACCAATTTGTGTCCTGCCAGTGTCACAAATAATTATATAATAATATACTTCTGACCGTTATTTATTGCCCGAAACCCCTGAGCTTCAAGGAGCCCCGCCCCATGGACCCCAGACCGATTCGTGACCTTCCAGTGTCACAAATAAGATAAGAAAATATGCTCATCTGACCGTTATTTATTGCCCAAAACCCCTGAGCTTACGGGGGCTCTGCCCCCTGGACCCCACGCCAAATCGTGACCTGCCAGGGTCACAAATAAGGTTTCAAATATGCACATCTGACCATAATTTAATGTATAAACCCCTGAACTTCTGGGGGCTCCGCCTCCTGTACCCAACACCAATACGTGAAGTGCCAGTGTCACAAATAAGGTATAAAATTATGCACATAACACCCCCGAGATTCTGGGGGCTCAGCCCCCTGGACCCCACGCCGATTCGTGACCTGCCAAGGTCACAAATAAGATATAAAATTATGCACATTTGAAGATAATTTAATGTACATACCCCTGAGCTCATGGGGGCTCCGCCCCCTGGACCCAACACCAAATTGTGTCCTGCCAGTGTCACAAAAAAGGTATAAAATTATGCTTATATTACCGTTATTTATTGCCCAAAACCCCTGAGTTTCCAGGGGCTACGCCCCCTGGACCCCACTCCAATTCGTGACCTTCCAGTGTCACAAAAAAGATATGAAAATATGCTCATCTGATCGTTATTTATTGCCCAAAACCCCTGAACTTCCGGGGGCTCCGCCCCCGGGACCCCACGCCAATTTGTGATATGCCAGGGTCAGAAATAAAGTTTCAAATATGTACATCTGTCGATAATTTAATGTTTAAACCCCTGAGCTTCTGGGGGCTCCGCCCCTCGGACCCCACGCCAATTCGTGACATGCCAGGGTCATAAATAAGGTTTCAAATATGTACATCTGTCGATCATTAAATGTTTAAACCCCTCAGCTTCTGGGGCTCCGCCCCTTGGAACCAACACCAATACGTGAACTGCCAGTGTCCTAATTAAGGTATAAAATCATGCTCATGTGACCGTTATTTATTGCCCAAAACCCCTGAGCTTCAGGGAGGTCCGCCCTCTGGACCCCACGACAATTCGTGACCTGCCAGTGTCACAAATAAGGTATGAAATATGCTCATCTGACGATAATTTAATGTATAAAACCTCCGAGCTTCTGGGGGCTCTACCCCCTGGACCCCACGCCGATTCGTGACCTGCCAGGGTCACAAAAAAGGTATAAAATCATGCTCATGTGACAGTCATTGATTGCCCAAAACCCTGAGCTTCCGGGGGCTCCGCCCCATGGACCCAACACCAATACGTGAACTGCCAGTGTCACAAATAAGGTATAAAATAATTCACATCTGATAATAATGCAATGTATAAAACCCCTGAGCTTCTTGGGCTTCGCCCCCTGGACTCAACACCAATTTGTGTCCTGCCAGTGTCACAAATAAACATATAATAATATGCTTCTGACCATTATTTATTGCCCGAAACCCCTGAGCTTCAGGGAGCCCCCGCCCCCTGGACCCCTGGCTAATTCGTGACCTTCCAGTGTCACAAATAAGATATGAAAGTATGCTCATCTGACCGTTATTTATTGCCCCAAACCCCTGGGCTTCTGGGGGCTCTACCCCCTGGACCCCACGCCGATTCGTGACCTGCCAGGGTCACAAAAAAGGTATAAAATCATGCTCATGTGACAGTCATTGATTGCCCAAAACCCTGAGCTTCCGGGGGCTCCGCCCCCTAGACTCAGCACCAATTTGTGTCCTGCCAGTGTCACAAATAAATATATAATAATATACTTCTGACCGTTATTTATTGCCCGAAACCCCTGAGCTTCAGGGAGGTCCGCCCTCTGGACCCCACGACAATTCGTGACCTGCCAGTGTCACAAATAAGGTATAAAATATGCTCATCTGACGATAATTTAATGTATAAAACCCCCGAGCTTCTGGGGGCTCTACCCCCTGGACCCCACGCCGATTCGTGACCTGCCAGGGTCACAAAAGTGGTATAAAATCATGCTCATGTGACAGTCATTGATTGCCCAAAACCCTGAGCTTCCGGGGGCTCCGCCCCCTAGACTCAGCACCAATACGTGAAGTGCCAGTGTCACAAATAAGATATAAAATTATGCACATTTGAAGATAATTTAATGTACATACCCCTGAGCTCCCGGGGGGCTCCGCCCCCTGGACCCAACACCGAATTGTGTCCTGCCAGTGTCACAAAAAAGGTATAAAAATATGCTTATATTACCGTTATTTATTGCCCAAAACCCCTGAGTTTCCGGGGGCTACGCCCCCTGAACCCCACTGCAATTCGTGACCTTCCAGTGTCACAAAAAAGGTATAAAATATGCTTATCTGACGATAATTTAATGTATAAAACCCCCGAGCTTCTGGGGGCTCTACCCCCTGGACCCCACGCCGATTCGTGACATGCCAGGGTCAGAAATAAGGTTTCAAATATGTACATCTGTCGATAATTTAATGTTTAAAACCCTCAGCTTCTGGGGGCTCCGCCCCATGGACCCAACACCAATACGTGAACTGCCAGTGTCACAAATAAGGTATAAAATAATTCACATCTGATAATAATGCAATGTATAAAACCCCTGAGCTTCTTGGGCTTCGCCCCCTGGACTCAACACCAATTTGTGTCCTGCCAGTGTCACAAATAAACATATAATAATATGCTTCTGACCATTATTTATTGCCCGAAACCCCTGAGCTTCAGGGAGCCCCCGCCCCCTGGACCCCTGGCTAATTCGTGACCTTCCAGTGTCACAAATAAGATATGAAAGTATGCTCATCTGACCGTTATTTATTGCCCAAAACCCCTGGGCTTCTGGGGGCTCTACCCCCTGGACTCCACGCCGATTCGTGACCTGCCAGGGTCACAAAAAAGGTATAAAATCATGCTCATGTGACAGTCATTGATTGCCCAAAACCCTGAGCTTCCGGGGGCTCCGCCCCCTAGACTCAGCACCAATTTGTGTCCTGCCAGTGTCACAAATAAATATATAATAATATGCTTCTGACCGTTAATTATTGCCCGAAACCCCTGAGCTTCAGGGAGCCCCCGCCCCCTGGACCCCAGGCTAATTCGTGACCTTCCAGTGTCACAAATAAGATATGAAAATATGCTC
>JAVYIG010010936.1:21353-64965 GCA_035222895.1 Strongylocentrotus droebachiensis | reverse complement strand
GGTTAAAAGAAAAACAAGGAGAGAAGTTTTAAGAGAAAGAGGGAGGGAGAGAGAGAGAGAGAGAGAGAGAGAGATAGGGGTCGTTTGTTGTGAATGTCGAGTATGCCGAGGACAGATAATGACCCGATGCTGGTTGGTTAATTGTCCATGTACAGAAATATTTTGGGCCACATTGTTTTAAAATCGTTTCAAAACTACAGTAAGTTCATTGGCTGCATATATCTCTTCCAAAAAGTGTTTGAACTAACCATAACAATCCCATTTTCATTCAAATTGTATTTAAAATGTCTTGATTTGTAACTGTCCCTTATTGCCTGCACATGTAGGTAATGAGAGACCTTTGGTGCTGACGTCATTATTTTTTTTTCTTCATTTCATTTCATTTCATTTATTTCCACTTCTCATAAAAACATATAACAATTTACATACAATATCTGATTAAACACAAAAAACAAATCAAGAAAATAACATAACAATATTTAAAGAATTTGTAGCACCTATAACTTATACTTGAGACTGTGGTGGGGCCAACAAAGGCCATTGACCTGTCAAGGGCTGGTCTCCAGGAATAAATTAATAATAGGTAGGTACAGAACATCATTGTTATCTTATTAATCAGTTTCATCCTGCCCACAATAATATTTTGTTACCAAATAAAGAGAAGAAGTTACTGAAGAGAATACAAAACTTTCTGTATGCGTAACATTTTTCATGTTTGTGTAAATTATGTAAATGTGCTTAAGGGTCTCCGATTCCCTGCACCTACCCTATGCTTTCACTTACGATTCTTCATGTTCTTAACCAATGATCCAATGCTGGTTGTCTTCTGAAAAATTAAATTAATTTGAATTTGAAATGAAATCATAAATGCATAATCGGGATTAAGGGTGACAGAGGGGGAGAAAAGAATTCGAGAGTTAGGCACAGTCAAGAATGGAAGTGAAGAGAGAGAGAGAGGGGGAGAGAAAGAGAGAGAGAGGGAGAGGGGGGGGGGGGGGCGAAAGATGAACAGAGAGGAATGAAGAAAAGAAGAAAATATATTGAACCGCAGTTGTTATTAGGCTACGATAAGTGATGCTTCCTAAAAATACCACATGCACCTAGGGGCCACTTTCATCCACAAGACCAATCAGCTACGAAAATCGTTATTTCAATTTCTCTGGCAATGACCTTGAAATGACGTCATCGCTCATGATGCACATTTGCCCTTCATTTTCCACTCTACTTTCCATCAAGAAAGGAGAAGAGCGAGATTGGCAGACAGAAAATACACACCGTCTGAAGATTTAAAGCCACACTGCCTACTTATAGCTACTTGCTCCCTCTATATAACAAATAATGCATAATCGGTGACCATTGGTCCCCCATAATCCTCTTTTTCTTATGTTAATTGAGAGCTGATTTGATGAGATAACCACCTGTCCAGTGACCTTGCAGGGTAGTCTAATCCCTCCTGTTCACTAGTATTGATGGGCTTTAAAGGCATCGTTTAACATTGTTAAATATGAGATGCATGGCCCTACGTGTTATCAGTGTCTGTGGTATATGGTGTAATATTGAAGCCCTAACAAAAAGTGCGCTTCAAAAGTAAAAAAAAATCTTTGAGTGACCGGTTTTACCATATACATTTTTCCCAATAGACTGTAGTGTTATAAAAACCGTAAGGAAATCGAAAAATAAAATTTCGATTTCTAATCATAAATATCTTCATAAATGGACAGGTAATCGGCTTGTAAAAGTCATGGGATTCCTAACTGACCTAGTAAAGGTTTCAAATTATGATTGCAGCATGAGCTAAATCCAGGATTTTGTGTCAGAATCTTAGGCAATGTCACCGAGTCACTTTAAACGAAAGGGAGAAGAGATGGATTCAATGAGAGGAAAGATGATGGGGAATAATTGTGGTATGGCGCTGAAGGGTATGCAACATTAATGTGTGTGATGATAAATGATAAGACTGTCGAAGCAGGTCAAATTCGGATTGGAAGGTTTCGGCCCCTTGGCCTTCAAATCAAAATCGAACAAAATTAGATGATTAACTATAACATGATAATAAGCAAATTAAAATGATAAAAAACGGAACAAAAGCAGCATGAAAAACGGTAACACATCAACAAAATAAATCAACAAAAGTGAAGAAGAATGAGGTCGGGTCTATGGAGATGAACATGATATCTATCGAAAAGTAGGATTCGCGTAAATATGATGTAGGAGAACATACAGAAACAAACATATAAAAGACCGAAGCCGATATAAAGATAGCATGAGACAGAGAGAGAGAGAGAGAGAGAGAGAGAGAGTGGGAAGACAAATAAAGCTAGTATAAGAGAGAAAGAGAAAGAAAGAGGGAGAAAGAGAGAGAGAGAGTGAGAGAGAGAGAAAGAGAGAGAGAGAGAAAGGGGGGGGCGAGAAGAGCGAAGGGATGGAAAGTCATATAAGTAATGAGAGAAAGATAGAAAGTGAATAAATTGACGCTGAGATGGAGGGGGATGAGTCTGGCTGCTCCTCTCCACTTTCAACTTGAGTGATCGCAGACTCGCTGAGCTCATTACGTGACATATTTACGCCTCAAAAAGAAGCAGAAAAGGCGAGAGAGAGAGAGAGAGAGAGAGGGATAAAACATCCAACTAATGGAATAATATCCCTGCCATAGAAAGGACATGTGAACCCGTGCCGGGACACATCAAGACAACGAGTCCTTTTCTCACAATAAAAGCACATTGGATAGTAATATGGGCGATAAGTTAAAAACAAACAATCAAAGCAAAACAAAAAGAAACGATAAGAATAAACAAGAACAACAAAACAACTAGAATTGATATAACTCCGTTTTTGAACCCCATTTGTGTGTATGTGTGTTATTGAATAGTCCCTCTCTATTTCTACAGCAATATATATTTTCGCTTACCGGTATACATGGTAGGGAGTAGGGTTGGGGATGGGGGGGGGGGGGTGCACTGTCACGCAGTGGCGTAGCGTGGGCAGGGGGGGGGGGGGGGTCAGGGCACTAGAAAAGTTTGATGATGAATTTGAAAGCAATAGAGTACGGTAGGTTGTGGAAGGAGGGCAGTAGTATTGTCTTTCATTCACGTTTTCTTTCTCGCTCCCATTCTACCTGTACCTTTTTTTTCTTCTTTGTTAACATGATCGGAAAGATATTCAAATATTGACTCAAGGGTGATTTCAATAGCCTTTATTTTTTTCTTTGTTAACATGATAATCAAATATTGACTCAACGGTGATTTCAATAGCCATTTTTTTGTACATGTATACCCATTAGATGCCATGTAGATTCAAGATTCAAGATTCAAGATTTTATTGTCCATAATATAATACAGAAATTTGTTTTCCATTGGTATAACATGTAATACATAAAACATAAGACAAAAACATGGTGTCGTGTGCTGAAAGCCAGACGGGCGTCAAGACTCTATAAGAAAAAGTCTATGAGCAGGTACGGTCCTCCGGCTTTCAGCACAAAACATGACAAGACAGTTATATGACTTATACATAGCAAGAATTTTAAATACAATTCTGAATCACATCATGAATAAATTCAGGTATGAATATAGATGTGAATATGAAAGTAGAATAGAGCAGCATCACAATCGAATGTACAGGTTACTTTAGTAAGTAAGAGATTGGCAGTGCCATTGAAATTGCCTTAGGTTGAATTTTCGAAAGTCTTTGCGATCGTGTTCCTTTTAATAATAATAATAATAATAATAATCTTTTAGTCCATCCACTCCAAATTAATTTTATTAAACCGAAAATGGAAATTCTTTTTGCCCAATTGATCGTGAGCCCGGCAGCTAAATTTTTTTTCCTACGAACTTTGAGCTCGCGAGGGGAACCTGCGCATGCGCACTCGCGAAGGAAACCAGCGCATGCGCACGTGGAATCCGGTAGGGCGGTCAATAGGGTGATAGTAATTATACAAAGCAATCTTTCATCAACTCATCGTTAGCTCAATCGGTAAGGACAGCGTGTTACTAATAGAACCTTGGAGTTGCCGTGATGGTTCAAATCTCAGTTTATTTAGTTTTTTACCTTTATAAATAGTGAGGCAAAGCAATAAATAATCAAAGTCTAATTGTTTGTGACCTCCTTGCATGCGTCAAGTATAACAGTTCGTATGTGAGCATGCGCCAGGTATAAAAGTTCGTAGGAAAAAAAGTTCGCAGCCCGGCAGCCACTGAGCAGCCAGCGCCAGATCGACGTTGCTCTATCCCCTTGTTGAACGCCAAACAAGGTAGCAGCAACTCCCGTCTTTTAACCGTCTTATGGTATGACGCGGCCGGGGTTCAACCCACGACCTCCCGGTTGTGAGGCGGACGCTCTACTGACTGAGCCAACACACCATTCGACATTTGATTGGGAGCTCTGTGTCCCGTGTACCCTATCTTCCCCGCTGGTACTTGTTGTGTCTTTATTATAGTGGGGGTGTAAAACGGTGTCACATTGACAACATCTTCAAACAGACAAGCAGGTGACGAGGTCATGTTTGGAACGTTCGTCACGTGACTGGGGGAAACGGTCGAGATCGGATGTTGAGGAGGGGTAGCGGATGGAAAGGTTAGGGGATGTGGGCCGGGTCACCCCCTTCCCCTGCAAAATCCAATCTAACTTTAATACCTTGAATACAAAGGAAGAACCAAAATATGTGCCCCTTATCATGCGCCCCAAACGTAATTTTATCCTCTTTTCATGGATAATAATATGGGCGCTCGGTTAAAAAACAACAAAAAACAACAACATAGCAATACAAAAAGAAACAATAAGAATAAACAAGAACAACAAAACAAATAGATTTATGTAACTCCGTTTTTGAACCCCCGTTTGTGTGTATGTGTGTCACTGAATAGTTCCTTTCAATTTTGTACAGCAGTAATCCATGGTAGGGAGCCTGGGTGCCCCCACCACCACCACCAAAACAACAAAAACAACAACAACAACTACAATGAAACAGTGATTTACCAAAAAGAGAAAAATCAATAAAAAAATTTGGAGGGTGGGGTTAAAAGAGCATCTACAATTTGATGCCATTATTTGGGCATGTGTGCGTGCGTGTGTGTGTATGTGCGTGTGTGTGTGTGTGGAGTTTGTTTTATGGGTTTGTCTCTCCCCCTCCCCGGCCAGACAATCCTACATGGACCCGCTACTGTGGAGTGTAATTTCCTGCGGCGACCCCTTGATGATGTTGGCTTAGGCAGACCGAAGGCAGGTGGTATGAGAGAGGTCACGTGATCGAGCAAGCACTCTTACACGCCCCTAATATAGCTTCATAAAATATAAACAAAGATGGGAAATGAGAAGGAAGAAGACGAAGGGAAGGATAACGAATAAGAGCTGCAGACATACAGCAGACTGCATGAATTATTGATTAACCTTTCGATTCATTTTTTTTACTAAAAAGACTATATTCATGCACATTCAACCTTCATTTTACTTTAAAATTTCGAATATCTTTAGCTATGTAAATAATAAATGTTCATCATAATGAGAATTATTTTGAAAGAAGCAGGAACAGATTTTGTAGTAGGGTGTAGTTTTAATTCCAACTTCCCTTTTCTACTGTTGTAAGAGAGCAAAGGAAGCGAGCGAAGGAAGCGAACAAAATATTGACATTGCAGTAATAATGATTATGATACAGATGTACAAATTGTCCACTTCGCTGCTGGGGGAGGGGGAGAGAGGAGAGGGGTTGCGCGGCTACAGCTCCCTTACCCCCGCCGCCCGCCTTGTACGTTAATTATTTAAATTCAATTTTGATTACAATTTTTTAAACAAAAACATGTAGGATCATTTCCAATATTATACGGACGACGCGGCCGCAGCAATCACGTGCGTGCAACATACGAGAAACCGAAGCGTGAGGAGAACTTCGGTCTGTTTCGCGACGCTGACCATGTAGAGATTAAGTCGCTGACTACCATTAATTAATAAGTTCATTCGTTTAAGTGCAGTTGTCCTAAAGTAGACGTAGATGGCGTTAACCTGTATTTGCCAAGCTACACTCCCTTTAATTAGACATGCTGGAGGCCCCCCTGTGTAGAAGAGCCCCACCACATACACGTCAATATGTTTCACCTCTCGCATACCACCCTGGTTCAGTGTGCCTGCATGCACAACTGGTAATCTTCCTACAGATTTTCATGATAGGCTGCGTAACACTTCGAAGATTAGCAGCAGAAGAAGAGGAATTGAGAAGACCTTTTAGCATGTCTAGGCAAAATTTGGGTTGATAAGCGGACATTAGGGGGTCAAACTCGTCCTGGGTTTCGAGCTGGTGCTTGCCTCACGAGGAAAGTTTGGCTGAAGCTAAGATCTAGGTTAAAGTACAAGGGGTGAGAGGCAAATGAATGGAAGAAGGGGTACTGCTAGAAGGGGGGAGGTGGGGGTCGGTATACCCCTACCCCATCCATCTAAGTTATTATCGCCAAATCCATCCATTTTTGTTCCCAAATACACGCACATCTTTTTTTTAAAATCATGTTTATCCATGTCGGCAAATCTGTTTGATATGATGATCTTTCTGTCTATCTACTTCTTTAACAAAATGTTTGTATGTTTGTTTGTTTGTTTGAATATTTTTCTGCATTTTTCAACAAAATCGAAAGTAGGCCTAATATACAACCTAGGTCAGGGCGGATCCAGTCGGTGGCGAGGGAGACGGCCCGATTCGTGACATTTTTTTTTAATTAAAAAAAAAAAAAAAAATTTATTTATTATTATTATTATTATTATTATTATTATTATTATTATTATTATTATTATTATTATTATTATTATTATTTATTATTATTATTATTATTATTATTATTATTATTATTATTATTATTATTATTATTATTATTATTTTTTTTTTTTTTTTTTGGGGGGGGGGGGGGGCTCAACGGGAGGGGTTTGGGGTTGGAGCTCTATTCTTTCATTCAACCCCCACCCTGGACACCCGCCCCTGAACTAGGTACATATTGTACTATTAACATAAGTTAAAATACATATACAATCATAATTATCATGATATAAATCAATTAAATAATCATACCTTTCAAAAAAACATAGTTGACAAATCATTTCAAAATTGAAAAAAATGCATAGATTTATGTGCCATTCGCAATTTTGGATTGATCATATGAAATTTCTGAGAGTTTCGTGTCGGATAAAAATGGATTGTGTTGTTTATGACAAACAGGTTGTGGAATGCCGGAAGAAGTAGATTATTGGAGTAATTTTAACATAAAGATGGAAACCTGCAAAGTATTGATATCAACCCTGCGAAGTTTTGATATTGATATATTGGTAAGCCTACTACAAATTTGTTGACATATTTGAGAACATGATGTTAGACCTCGTGGCGAGTTTGGGGGAGGGTACGCCCCCTTTGAAACACAAGTGGCACCATGACTAGGTTCTTCTTATCAACATGTGGGGCGGACAGTTTGAAATCTACTTTTAATATTCGCTGTCATGCCGTATTCTTTCAATGTATTGAAGAAAAAACATTGGCAAGGAAAAGTAAAGGATAGCAAATGAATTTATGTGTTTCTTTCAAGAAATTCGATAAATTGCACGTGATTCCTATAATGCAGATTGGAAGACCTTGAACATGTAATTATTAAATTGACAAAACATGATCACGTTTCCAGCTAAAATACATAACATGGAGAAAAACAAAAATCTCTTCATTTATCTGCAAACACACAAAGTTTACCTAACTGGTAAGTCTTGGTAATATATTCTGCTTCTTTGTTATGGCGTTATTAAAGAGATAGCAAAAATAGAACAGGGTCATCAATTATAAAAAAAACATCTTTTTGGTTGGTTGGTTGGTTCTTCGTTTAGATGGCGCTCTTCAATCTCAAAGATTATTTGCGCCAGTCAATTTCGTGTATAGCTTTGGCGTGGGCTTCGGAAATCAAGCCCACGAGCGACTTTCCTTGGTGAAATGAAATTAATAGTGATATGGTTTTATAATAAAAAAAAAAAAAAAAAAAAAAAGCTGCAATATTCAAATTGCATAAAATGCACATAAAAGGCGAGATGGGAGTTAGTTGCAATTGTTCATGGAAAAACCGCAAATACTTCATTTTATATATTATTACAGGATCGACATAAGTTAAGGGGATCCCTGATAGCTTTAAAAGCTATCTAAAACGATTAGTATCGTATATGTAACCCAATAGTTAGACATCAATAATTGTTTCAGATTGGGGTTGTTCAATTTAATCCTTTCTTTTAAGAGACGTCTATCTTTGTCGTATTTTGTACAATAGAAAATAAAATGTTTAATTGTTTCATCTTCTTGACAAACTTCACAAAGACCAGTATCGTGTTGGTTAATTTGAAAAAGGTAATAATTTAACTCATATCTTGCCATGAGGCTGCTAGCCCCGGGGGGGGTACTCAGATTATAGTCGGACGGGGGTGTGCGGCTGAGACCTCCGAACCCATACCCACATCCAAGGGTCCTTTTGCTGAAATAGGTACCCATGTCTAAGGATTTTTTGTCAAAAATGGACCCATGTCTAAGGATTTCAAACTTCAAATATTACATTTTTTAAGCTGTAATAATACACTCCAGAAAAGCATATGGAGAGTCAACGCTAATGCATATTGACCTCTAGCACAGCACTACGCGTTAATAGGCAGTATTTAAATACATGAATAGTCAATACACTCATAACAGAGAGATGCACACAATCATGCCGATGCGGCTGATCGGCAAGTTCGACAGTGGACTCACAATTTGATTTTTTTAATTATTCTTTTTAACATCGGAAAGTTAAAAAATGTATATTACTGCTATTTAGATCTTATTGATTGTCACTAAAGTATCGATTTTTAGTGAAATTGGTTGAGTTTTACACAGTGGTGTTTGAAATGTTGAGAATCAATACTAATAGCACAGCTTTTAATACACAGCCAGGATAGTAATGCACCTATGTGTGTAATAATACAATGGCCAATAATAATAGTTTCTCGATAAAGTTCTTTATTAGTAAACTGTACCATACTACATGTAGTTTACAAGTAGTTTACACACATAAAGATGAAAACACCATGCAACATAATACTGTGCTAGCACCTCTAGCATCTGTTTGAATTGAAGGACTTTTCCTGTTAACGTACCCTTACACGAGCTCTCAAGCATTGGCTATATAGCTCCCTGCTTGAGCCCCGCTGCTGCCCGGCTGCTGGGCAGAGGGTACGCAGGGTATAGCTGCCGATCTTTCAGCGTGCGAAGCGCTACAAGTTTCCGGGGGTACGACCCCTATACGGGCGGATACCATAGCTAGCGCGCATTATGCCATATGAGTACCCGGTATAGAGCCCATGGGGTCCTGATATATGTGGTACCCCGGGATCTAGTTGAGTTTACGAGCTACGTACGTACACACCCACTGACTTAGAGGTCAGTGCGTACACCTCGTACACTGGAAATGCAATCACCGAAGGGTCCATTTATTTAGAGATGGGAGAGATTTTGGCATTTTCAATGTAGGAGCAAATCCCAAAATCCAGGAGAAAATGAGGGAGAAAAGAGGGGAAAGGAATAAATGAAAAAAGGGACCCATGTCTAAGGATTTTTTTAATGAAAAGGGGACCCATGTCTAAGGATCTTTCCTGAAAAAGTCACCCTTCCGAGCGGCACATACCCGTATACCCAATATACGTGAGTACCCCCCCGGGCTGCTAGCGCGCTATTGTTATAGTGCTCTGTGCACGCGAGCGCGCTACCGTGTGACTGCTTTTCGCACGCTAGCAAGCATATGTAATAACAGTCATTGTTCATGCCCATTGCACCGTGCTGAGTGCTTTTACAGCGCTATTGAAAGTACCATCGCGTGCATCAGATTATCGGCTTTGGATTACGCGTCTTTGTATACAACAGTCAGATTGGATTTTCTCGAGTAATTCAGCTATTTGTTTTTTGTAAAGATTTAAATAACACGCACTTGAACCAACCTTAAAATTAACTTGGCACACAGGAGATTAGCACTGTGGCACTGGGTGCATTGTATGGGTGGCAGCTTAAGAGTTAAACTACAGTTACCTACTCTTAGTTGTTGTATCAAGCATTCTTCTCTGCGAGATAGGCCTTGTCTATGTATGGGCTTTGAAACGTCGCTATGTAAAGCATATAAAAATATACCGTGTTCTGCATTGTCCCATTCTGCTTGCCATAATTTGTTATAATGGATCAAACGAGAGGCTGCCAATTCACTTCTTGTATTTGGTATAACTATGTCTATACACCTTTTCATGGCTCCTTTTTTGGCAGCCCGATCTACGATCTCATTGCCCCTAATATCGCAATGTGACGGAATCCATTCAAAAGCAACACAAACATCCTTAAACTGCAAAATATTAATTATGGATAAAATTTCATTTACAATAGCACATCTAATAAAGTATGAATCGATCATTTGTAAAGCTGACAAAGCGTCGCTAAAAATTACCACCGAAGAGGATTCAATAAATGTATTAATCCACTCTAGTGCCATTAGTATGGCCACTAGTTCTGCTCTCATAATACAGACATGGGATAATCTAAAAAAATTCACCACATTATAATGAGACACATAAAATGCGGCTCCTGTCTTCCCATCCTCGAGTTTAGAACCATCTGTATATATATGTAAAAACCCATTCCATGAATTTCCAATGCTATCTAGAACAATCGATTTTATTTCAAATGGAGGCATTTCCTTTTTTTGCACTTTGCCATGGTGTTCGAAAGACTAGTCTTGTGGTCGTGCTAACCGCCATTCTGGGATTTTCGGCAATAAGTTGGTTTGCCCTTCCACCACTACTTCGTCTCTAAAGGATCGCAGTTTAAAAGGTCCTTCTCCTATCTTCCATTCTAAGTTATTTAAATCATAGTCATCACCCAATACTTCTTTTGTTGGGTGGTTTAAAGTACTAGACAGTAAATAAACTCGAAAGTTATCATTTAACAACCTTCTACGATATCTCAGAGGCAGCTCCCCGGTCAAAACTTGTAAAGCCTCCAAGGCCCTCCAAGGACGGAGGCTTTGCCGTTCTCCTTTTCCATCCAGATGAGGGCGTGCTTGACAAACGATGCTCCTAGATAATTAATCATCTCTATCAAGCATGAGTTGACTCGCGGATGAGAGAAAAAAAGGGACAAAGGACAACAAAAATGAAGATGTTTGGTAAAAGGAACTGAAAGAGAGAGAGAGAGAGAGAAAAGAAAGAACGGAGGGGGGTCGAGAGATAGAAAGAGAAATACGAAAAGACACAGAAGAAGAAAGATAACGATCTAGCGTAGATGTGGACATATTTCGTTCTTCGTAATCTTAGTTAGCGATAGAGGGAAGGAGCAAGGGAGCAGGATAAAAGGCAGAACAAAATCATGAGCATGGGATGGAGTTTTAGCATTAAACTGAGGTTCGCGATATACAAGGGGAATTCCACTAAAATAAAAGTGGTTACAAAGCACCATCATCGTCCCCATTTAAAAACGCCGATCTTTTTTTTATGCTGACTTTACTCTACTTTCATCTCTTATATAGCATCATATTTTAGTCTATTTTCATTTAATATGCCTGCGTTTTTTTTTAATGTTGTCTTGCAATACTTATTTAATACCCTAATCATGTCAGGTACATTTTGCTTAAAATATTTCCTTAATTATTCAATAATTTTGATATCTTTCTCTACCATGCGCCCACCCCTGAACCTTCCCTCTTCCTCTATCTCTTCGTCTCTGCTCCCTGCTCCATCTGTATCTCTTCCTCCCCTAAACCCCTCTCCCCTTCGTCTCTTCTTTCCCCTTCTCATTCTCTGTCTGTCTGTCACTCTCTCCTCCTTTCTCCTCCATCTCTCTCTCTTTCTCTCTCTCTCTCACTCTTCACATACAAACTATTATCATGCTCTTTATGTAAAATGCAATTAATATTACAGTACGCCTAAGAAATCTTTAACAAATCTGAATTAATCATATACACATAACAACAGAACATTGCAAATAATATTATATATTTCTCTTTCATTTTTTATATACCCATTGCAAAAGCAACTTTATCCACATTCATTTTTACAAGTTTCCTCTTAAATCTGTACACATTTTTTCCTTACCTATATCCTTCCTCATATATAAATGTGCAATAGGCGATAACATACAACATGATTTTGTAGGAAAACATAACTTTTGGCAATAAGAAGGCTATCTTATAGAAAAGTGATTAGTTTCGGGAGCCATAACTTGCCTATGAAATGTGGTACATGGTCTGTTCTGCATTTGAACTTCTTCTGCACAATGCTCTGATAATCACAGACAAAACTAATAAAAGTTGCTTAATTAATCACACACAAAAGAGGGATGAATTATATCTAATATTCCATCAGCTTTGAACCAGAAAAGCATTAACTCATAAACACTTTAATAACATGAGTTAACATCTTTTTGACACATATTATGGCTTGTCATACCTAACAACACGTTATGTATGACAAGCCATAATATGTGTCCTATCTGGCAATAACTAATGTATGCAATTCACATTCTGACTATTGAAATACAACTATTTGTAACAAGTGAATGAGACAATTTGTCTCCAGGCACCTAACAGAGATGTATGCATTAAATTTGATGAGATGACGAAAATGTCCTATCATTACAAAGCCTAAATGGGAGGTCATTATTAAGGCATGAAGTCTGGCTATGGCCTGAAAACAGGTATCCCTGGTAAGTTATTAAGATGGCCCTTTCCTACAGCATTATATGGCATGTGTTTACCACCGTTTTAAATTGCTAACATAAAACTTATACAATTTATGTAAACACAACCATGTCACTATTTCTGATATGCAAATAAAGATAGCTACATGGTGAACTTCTTTTACGTGTAGACGTGTGGAATTTGGAGGAGAAAAAACATATTTTGTCAGTAACTTTTACAGAAGTGTTGTATTGTAATAGAGGCAATGGAATAGCTTTTGTGTTATTTGCGCAAATATCAAACTTTAAACAAAAAGTGCAATCAAATTACAGTCCTGTACGAATCCTGTAGGGCTGTGGTCTGGTTTTTTTTTTCTTTTGTAAAATTGTTTAAAAAAAAATTCTTCATGAAATACATGTCTAATGTAAGCCATTTAAAATACTTTCAAATAAATGTAGTTTTCACTTTTAAAATTTAATTCGCCTTAACTTGATTCCCCTATGTTGATAACAAGCTTATAATTATCCAACATCTTAATATTTGTCCTTATCTATGATTATGAACCATTTGAAAGACTGTAATCGAACTACGTATTACATATTCCATTTATCCCTTTAATTGTGTAAATCATTCAAAATATCCAAGATATACTTTGTGTCAAAGTTATTCATGAGGAAGACAGAAACACTTATTGCCTTTATGATCTATTCAAAACCTGGATTCAAAAACCTGTGGAAGCCTACAAGTTTAGCTGTGACCTAGAAGGGCATTATTGCATATCATTTCAGTGCAAAAAGGATTTTCTTGATGACATAGAGCATGCGCAGTAAAGTATTTAGTGTTTTACTCAAGTTATGGAGGAAAAGTCACAGCACATGTACTGTAATAAAGATATTTGTAAATAAAACAATTGGACATATAAACATGCAGTATTCAATATATATGGACAGCCTGCTGCCGTAATTTTCAATCTTTTACAAAAGCTTTACAGAATATTATAGAAATATAAGAAATATTATTCTAGCTATGTATTGCATGTGATAATGTGAGACATTTAGTCAAGAGATTATTCTATGACAGTAATATTAAGAATGTGTAGGGCTATCACCCGTAGCTAAAGGCAGAAAAAAATCCAGGATACTTTATATACCCTTTCAGTATTCAATGGGGTAACAGGTTCTATATTATACTCTAATATTGGGGATGTTTTTCCAAACCATACCTGATTTGATCACACAGTTACCATCAAACACTCCCTAATAAAGCAAACAAAGACCAACAAAACATAAAAATGAAAGACACCTTAAAAAGCTATTAATGAAAGAAGGTTTAAAAGCACTTTACCATCGACAACAGACTTTGCAGTTTAGTAAGACATATTCTACTATAAGGAGTCAGTACTCATCATGTTAAAGTAACACAAGAAAACATTAATATTAAAAAGGAAATAAAAATACTGGAAATAAACATGAAAATTAGATGCATTATCCCAAATGAAGAGAAGTCTTTCTTTTTCAGAGTCGTATCGATTTTCAATTTTACGTAAAAATTGTTAAAATCTTGCCCAATAAGTTAATCAATGTCCATCTTCATTTGCTAAATTCTTTACATTTCTCAAAATTATCACACTTCTTCTCTTTCACAGCATTATGCGGTAGGAATTCAAAGAATTTAATGTTCAGGTACGTTTTGCCACAAAAGGGAAATAAAATCTGCTAAATATGAAAGCCTTTAAGACACTCTTTGTAATTATTCTGACTGATTGTCATCACATCTCCTGGGAAGCAGATCGGCATTAATGCTGTTTTCAGGAATTTCAATTAAAAGCCCTTCTGGCTATCAGCGGTCTACACGATACCTTTAAAGGTTGACCAATGACCATCAAATTTAATACTACTTTCTAATGGTCAGGAAAATAAGTATGTGTAATTCCTTTTGGAATAGCTCCATAAATGCACTCGATACAAAGTAGATTCTGGTGGCAAGGAAAGGAGTTACTGAAATTAATGATCTAATCCCTATACTGGCACATGGTTTTGAGTATTAAGATACATACACAGTCTGTGTAACAAATATTGACTGTGGCAGTCCCCTAATTTTAATTGTTCAATTAGTTGACCAAAGCAAACAAAGAGTTAAAGAGAAGGTCCAGTTCTGGGAAAGATTGTGAACTTTTCATTAATTTTACCTCAGCGAGGAAGAGTATAATAGAAAGAAATGTCCCCTGAAGAGGATGGCTCTTCAAATGCCCTCATATTTGAAATAATGACAAGAACAACAACACAACTTTAATGCCACATGTTTATATAGTCCCGCATACAATTTTTTGTGTTAATTGCATGTGACCTATCGCAAAACTGGGCTGATTTCTTATCATTTATATACTTAGTTGCTACAATGCAGTTGCATGACCAGAACTCAACTTTATCTTCAAAGTTTGCGACCACGCTCAAATTAAAAATTCCTTTTCCCTATCATTGTGAACTGGTATAACATAATCATCTGTGCCGATTCATAATATAAACAATAAGCATAATATCTATACATGTACATCCTTTACACAAGTCAAAGTTAATATACAATTGTATCTATATACAAATATAAGAAAAATATTCACGACAACACCCAAACTTCTCTACGGAAAAAAAAAAAAAATAACTGCTTATATCCTCATAATATTGATGTATCTTGCAGTGGATTGTACCCCTTCATTTTGAAACAGAAATCCCCCAAAAAAGGAATAACACAGTTACCGGTAATACTGATATCCTTTTTGGAAAATAAAGTTGAATGCAGTAACATGGAATAATAAAATTGCTTGGGCATCTACATGTACCTGTACATGAACATGTACATGTAGATGTAAACCTATATTTTCAATTTCGACATAGAAGAGTTTTCGGAAGCCGTACAAAAATGTTTATTTTATTGCTTTGATGTTCCATGTGTATAGTGTTTTATTTTGCTAGTTAAAGTTACAAAGAAATATATTATGGAATGGTATAATTAGGTCAGATGTTTGCTCGTAACATCAATCGAATTTGGTCAGAATCACTAAAGTTACATTAAAAAATTTGTTCAAATATCCCATCATTTCTTAGAAAATGATTTCTGCCAGCAGTTAGCAAACCTCCTCTCAATTCAAGCATAAACACTGGAATTTGATATATATTTCTGACAAATAAAGAAAATGTAGACAAAATACTATCAAATAATGATGAGGTTGTGACGCTTTAAAGATGTTCATGCGTGGGTATATGGTTGTTTGTGAAGTTGGCAGCTTGGCGATCACTACATGAACACTGAGCCAACGGGTATTACGCTCCTGTGCGTACGTCGGTGTGCTGCCCTCTATATACCCACGCATGAGCAACTTTAACCCTTGTTCAGTCAGATAGATTGGTCTGTCATAACCATAAGGTGTATACAGACACAAAGAATTTGTGGCTTCTTGGTTTATCTTAAAAATTTAAGAAAAAAAATAAAATAGTTTAATGGGGATTCCAGTCCCACTCCAGATTTTTGGCCCGTTTTGAACAACGCACAGGGAAAGAAGCAGTGCTATTTCATGTACATCTCAATCTATGACATCTCTCCACAGTCAAGCTATTTCAGTTGCTGTTCAGGGCAATCACGATGCACAGGTATGTTTCCTCTTTGAACTCCTACATGTACATGCATGTGTGGGGCTGAGCTGCAAGACAAACATGTCCAACTCTGGAGGAGAGATTTGTAGCACTTCTCCATCAGGAGATGCAGAACTTCCCTCTTTGAATTGCTATGTGTAGGAATGGGCCGGAGACTAGGACTGCAAGATCCCAACAAAAATGTCCAACTCTGAAGGAAAGATTTGTGACACTTGATCACTGGGAGAATCAGAACTTCCCTCTTCGATGTCCTATGTGTGGGACTGAGCAAGAAGATTAGAAACGCGAGACATAAAATGCCGTCCAACTCTGGAGGAAAGATTTGCGACATTTCTTCGACAGGAATGGAGGACGTGCGAGGTGCAGACGATGGCGTTTACCGGACATGGCTCAGATAAGTTACTGGTATGGCAATGATGACTCAGTCATAGGTATGTATTCCTTTCCATTCTATTCACAAACATCTGCAGGTCAAAGATAAAAGGTCAAAGTTCAAAGGTCAAAGAAAGATTAAAAAAAATAGTGATTTCATTGATTACAAAAGATCAACAAGCATGTACATTTCCCAACGGTTTGTAGTAGAGTATTTCTTGACTCGGTCTGTGCTTTAATAAGTGCAGTACTTTCATTGGTACGAATATGTCAATCAATATTTTCTAAATTATTTGTTTCAAGAGCACAGAATGCTTTATGTTCACGGCTGCAAAATAAAAATATGTTTCAACAATGCAAGAAAATTTGCTAATGCAGTGCATCCCCAATCTTTATATCATCATTTTCTGCATTCCACATTGCCACTTTAAAGGAGTCGTATTTATTACTTCTCTCCTTCTTATAATCATGCTTGTGAATCTGTCATGCTGTATAATATCCCACAGCTACATGTAAATGTCATAGTAGTTTTGAGACACAACTACATGTCTCATTAGACTTTTCTTGTTCTTGAAATGTGCATGAATCTAATTTACAACTTTGTAATGAATTATGTGTGAACCTAATTCAATACTTGGTAATTGATGGAAAAGGCAGAGGTTTACATTATTAGGGCCTGTTAGCCATAAAACTTGCTACTCTCCACCCAGGTGTTAAATGGGTACCCGGTAGGATGTGAAAGTTCATATCGTTGGACGAGCAAGTGTGCACTTGTAAAATGGCGACTGGCTGGAATGCTCCCCAGGGAGTGGAAAATGTGCATACATTGTGTGCGGTTAAGCCTGAATCCAATGACCGGGGTAATAATATATCTGTAAAGCGCATTGTTGGATCAATGTATTGAGCGCTATATAAACACGGAATATTATTATTATTATATTATTAATCCTGGTGATTGACAACACCTGTTATTGGGCAAACACCCGAATGGCGTTGATCCCCTCACGAAAACCTTCTACTATCTAATTATACCCGTCATCACTATTTATTGGGCAAGTCCGGGTTATGTGGTCAATTGATGTCACATGCTTGTACTCAATCAAAAGTGTTGCAGAGTTATAAACTGAGATCGACATAGCTGAGTTACTTTTACTTAGTAATTTGTTTAGTCTGATCAATGCACTAGTAGGGCTATAAACGAAATGAAAGGATGAGAAATATGAATAATCTTGGATGTTATCTTTAAAGTATGGAATAAAATAGCACAGACTTGCCTTGTCTTTACACTCCATGTCTATTAACCAATATTTGTACAATCGCATGCTTTCTTTTCCCATGCCAAACTCACCTACAACTCTGTACATGAATTTAAACCCTTCCGCTCACATCACTATCGTAAGGTGGCAAGATGATGGCAGGAAGGCCGTGCATGCAATTATATAAGAATAAAACAAGAAACAAAATGAAAAGCAAAATAAATTCAAATGTTAGCAAACTATGTGTATGTTGTGCTATTAAGTTTGGAAGAGCTACAGAATACCACATCCGCAAGACTAATCCTAATCCTGACCCTGACTCTAGGGCCCAAGCTCGACCTTAACTCTAATCCATATTTTAATCCTGACCCTAAACCTAATCCTGAACCTGACCCTAAACCACACCTTAATCCTTACCCTAATGCTAACCTTGGCCCTAACCCTGAACTGCGATAGCTCAGTTGGTAGAGCAGTGGTCTTATAATCCGGCGACCCGGGTTCGAAACCAAGTTGATGCGCTAGTGCCCTTTGGTAAGGCATTAATCCTCATTACCAGGTCCCTCAGAGAGGACCTAAAGCCTAACAAGCATTTACCGGGTATTTTCTTAGCAGTTAGGTAAAATAACCACCACTATCACTAACCCTAACCATTACCCTAACACTAACCATAACCCTAACCCTAATCTTAACCCTAACCCTAATCCTAACACTAACCATAATCCTTACCCTAACTCTAACTTGAACCATAACACTTACACCGACCCTAACCCTAATAGCCAAACCCTGACCACTATGTACTGACGCATGGATGGGTGTTCTGCAGTTACATCTCAAAATTTAATAGCACTGTAACACAATAAACGTGAAGCAAAATCATAAGTGCGTTATCTAATTCACTCATCTTCAAACAACTGAAGAGAGTACAAAGTGTATCTAAAAACCTGGTATTAGAGAATAGAAATCCTTTCTGTTGTATATATCGTATCTTTATCCATTGTTTGAATACAAAGTACCTTGCTTTTCAAATCCAGTGGTTTCATTGCACAAATAGAAAACCTGAGAACAATGACATTCAATAACAAATCTTAAATCAAAGTGAAGTACATTTGGGTTAGATTTGTGGTGAAATATACATTTATTCAATACTAATACACAAATAACCAAAACAAAAGCAATATAACATTTTAGTTAGAATAACATGATATTGCACTGATTAAAATATTTATTAATAGCTTTTGGCAAGCAGTTACATGTATGTCAGCTGGGCCTGTACAAAAATATATATTTTAGCTCAACAAATGGCCCTTACTTGGCAAGTACATGTGCATTTGTTTTCATTCTTGATTAAACAAACATTGATTATAATTGCGGCAGTGATAATTACAAACTTTCTTGGATATATAGCATATTTACAGATTAAAACAGATATCCTAAATATATATATATATATATAACTAAATTATTCATACCCCTCTTAAATTTGATGTTTTATTGTCCCCCAGGTATTAAACTCAAGAATGAAAGGTGGACTGGTTGAATTAGGGCCTTTGTTGAATACTTTTAGATGTAAGCTTTAATAGGCCACATTCTAAAGAAAATTAAATTGGGACAAAACTTAAAGGGTACAAATAATTCCGTTGATAACTATCATGTACATGTCTATGATTTAATGCCCTTCTGGACTGGTTCCAAAATTCCAATTTCCCTTTTAACAGCCTTATGCAGCATTGACATGTATCATTAAAAAAAACTTGACACATAACTATTTCTTCTTGTATGCTAACATTAATTGGCCAAATCAAAAGGAATACCCCATTTTATACAGGAAACAGTAAATGGTGTTTGCTAAGAATGCCACAGTTGTGCATCACATGCAACAAGTTATAAGGAGATACAAAGAAGCTATGTGAACAGGCTGTTTAACATTGCACTTCTGTTCTAAACCCATCTTAGCATCGCTAATACTCTTTTTGCATGCAATCATTGTCGGCAAAAACATGGTTGGGGTCATAATAAGAGAAAAAGCTTCTCAATTCCTCTAATGACGGTCAAGAAAATTGGCCAGACCATTTGGGATTGACCCAATTATACAAGAGCTACATGTATCTAATTATAAAAGGCCCAGTGTTGCGCATCATCACATACAGCACGGTATAAAGAGATACAATGATGCCATATGAACAGGCTTCTTGACACTCACACTCTGTTCTAGACCCTTCTTCTTGGTGGCGATCGCATCACTAATAGACTCAATCCAGGATGCCATCTCTCCCGGCGTATAGGCCTGCAGGAACGAGGAAACAAACACAAATATTATATTTTGGTCCGTCCAGAAAGTTGGGGCAATTTTTGTGACATACCAGAAGTGAGAAGCTATGTTTCCTATCAACTGTAACAATGTTTGATCAAATTGAGTATTGCATTAAAAGCATAGCCAACTATCTTCAGAAGTACTCAAGCTTCATGACGAATCAATATTAGAGACCCAAAGTTTATGTCATTTTATAGGAATATGGTGTCCATGTAACGCTGGTAATAAAAGAAATGTGTATCAAGCAAAGATTTTAAAGAAAAGCAACTGAAACAGGAGTGATTCTGGCAGGGCACTACTATATATATTCATTGCATAAAAATCTTCAAAAGATAGTTTTATATGTTTAGTAGAAGATCCCATACCTACGTTACATGGACAGTCATATTTTTGCCCCAACCTTTATGGAATGACCCATTTATAGATGTTGGGATCCGGTATTGGTGAAAAGAAATTTGTGAGCTTTGACATTTCTGGTTACTCTCATGTTCTGTGAATAACTTTGATTGTAACATTTCAAAAAAGCATTGTACATTGTTTTGGGTAAATGAATAGTATAGGTAGGGTTCCCACAGAAATTTGAGGACCAATTTTCATTCCATGAATTTCCAAGATATGAAGGGAATACCAAAAAAGATAAGGAGGAAACGAGAACCGAAGAACAAAATAAAACAAAGTAAAGGAATAAGATAAGAAAAGAAGAATCTAGGAAAGTGGGCACTGAACTCTTAATTAATTATTTTCATGTTGGTTTCACCAAATACTCCTGCAAACTAGAAGCCCCTACCATGAAGGAAAAGAAAGATATCACTACAGATCAGAGCTGAAAATTGCTGCGTCTTATTACCTGTACGAAGAACGTCCTTCCTGCACTGATGATTTCAAATAAGTTATCTCTCTGAATGCTGGGCCTGTGAATGATAAAATACGAAAAATAAAACTAACATAAACATCACAATAATTTGGTTCATAAAAAAACTTTTATTTCCACACCTTGGGAAACACCCACTTCCTGTTGCCAATTTGAAACTTTTACAATTCAAGAAAGTAGTTGAAATAGTTGAAATAGTTGAAATAGTTGAAATATTTATTGGTTACTGAATCATCATAGGTTATAACAATAATGTGACAATGTCTTTACATGAGTATAAAACATAAGTTAAATTACATTTCCACATTCAGTAAATCATAGATACATACGCTCGAAGAGGTGATGATACAGAAGGGCTACAGCCTAAGCGTGACAGCTTGATACGCTTGCAGCCCAGAAACATTTAAAATCATAACGATTGTAAAGTAAAGTAAATTACAAAACATAATTGGGGGAAAATAACAAAAAATAAACAGTGACTTGCAACCAAAAAAAAAAATGGGATAGAGGGTGCATGGGACAGCCACAAAGACAGCTTAGGTAGCTTGGTGTTCAGAATTCTCTGAAGTGATCGAAAATCGGAATTGGAGCAAAACACATTAGTATCATCAGCAAATATAATATATTGTAATGATGTAGTTGAGTTCGAGATATCATTAACATACAGTAGAAACAATAAAGGACCGAGTATCGATCCTTGTGGGACACCACATTTCATAGGCAATAATGATGAATCTACAGATTCGTAGCTTACATATTGCTTTCTACCTGACAAATAATCATTAAACCAGTCAAGAGCAACTCCTCTTACTCCGTAATAATGAAGTTTGCTTGATAGTACCTTGTGATCAAGAGTGTCAAATGCTTTG
This sequence comes from Strongylocentrotus droebachiensis, assembly GCA_035222895.1. NCBI lineage: Eukaryota > Metazoa > Echinodermata > Echinoidea > Camarodonta > Strongylocentrotidae > Strongylocentrotus > Strongylocentrotus droebachiensis. The sequence continues at coordinate 42,950 of JAVYIG010010936.1, read as the reverse complement.
CTTAAGTCCATGAATACACCAATAACATGCTTTCGAGACACCAAAGCATTCGAAACCTTATCATATAATTGTGCAAGGGCTAAATCGGTTGAGTGGTATTTCCTGAAACCATATTGATCCTGATTCAGTAAGTCATTTTCTGTTAGAAAACAATATAGCCTATTGTATATAAGTCTTTCCAATACTTTGGACAAACTCGAGAGAATAGAAACAGGGCGATAGTTTGAGACTTGGGAAGAGTCATCCTTTTTGTATATCGGAACAACCTTAGCAATCTTAAATGCTTCTGGAAATGTACCTGTCGTCAGAGAGAGATTAAAAATATGCACTAGTGGGGTTATTATATTTCCTATAACTTGTTTCAAAAGATATGTGCTTATCCCATCATGACCGTTAGCATAGCTTATTTTAAGAGAACGTGCAATATTCAAGATTTCAATCAAGTTTGTTGGTTTGAGAAATAATGACTTGTTGCAGGGAGTTTGAAGAAATTGTGAGAAGTCGACTCCGTTCGAAGCTATTGTATTGGCCTGATTGGGGCCAACCCCAACAAAGTAAGCATTGAAGCAATTTGCTATTTCTTTTGAATCAACCATTGTATTATTATCTTTGGTAATATGACACTTTGATTTACTCTTTTGTTTTTTGAGGGCTTGATTGATCACATTCCACGTTGATGATGCATTTCCATTTGCATTTTCAAACTGCTTGGCAAAATACATTTGTCGAGACTGTCTAATAATGGTGTTTAGTTTGTTCCTATATGATTTGTAATTATTCAAGCTTTCCTCTCCTGGGTGTCGAAGACTATATTTATATAATCTATTCCGTTTTTTAATAGAGCAAAAGATACCTTTAGTTATCCATGGCTGCTTGATTCTATTTCTTGCCGATCTTTTTTTAGTCATTGGGATATGTTTATTTAAAAGAGAGGAGAACAAGTTCCAAAAAAGTGCATATGCCTTATTGGTGTCAGTACATGCGACCACGTCATTCCATGTTACTTTGAGTAGTTCGTCATTAAACATGGCTATTTTTTCAGCTGTGATTTTTCGTATCATAGCTTGATTCTTTTCGTCCTCAGGATAATTGCGAACATGATTACAAATCAGGAAAATTGGAAGGTGGTCAGAGATTTCACTATACAAGAGGCCAGAGCCTACATAGTTATTGGTGACATTTGTAAAAATGTTATCTATCAATGTAGAAGAGTTATTTGCCAATCTGGTTGGTTTATCAATCATGGCATTGAATGAATTTGATCGTAACATATTATGAAAAGTATTATCTTCCTGCAAAAGATCAATATTAAAATCACCCATCAAGTAAACATCCTTATTTTCTAGATTGACCTTATGCAGCATCCTATCAAACTCATCCAAAAATAATTCAACATTTGTATGCGGAGGCCTATATATTGTACATATCAAGATGTTTTTCCTTTGAGCCATATTGATTTCAATGCATATCGAGTCAGTACCATCACTCTTCAAACTAAGGTCAGATCTAATTTTGTATGTTAACAAGTTTGAGATAAACATAGCAGCTCCACCACCCCTTCCGGTTTTTCTATCAGAACGTACAATCGAATAATTGTCAATATTACATAAAGTAGATGGAGATGTATCATTAAGCCACGTTTCTGTGACTCCTATGACTGAAAACGGTTTGGTGAGTATTATTTGGTGAGTATTAAGTAATGGAAGTATTATCACTGAATTGCAGGTAACAGCACCTGTGCATGAGAGTCTACGTCGGGGTGAATAGATTTTACTTTGGGTTTTTTGGTTGGAGGACCTGGGGAAATATTGGGAGAGATTATCACCATGCAGCCTAAAATACATGCATTGTTCTGCATTGTTTCAAAAGAACCATCCCATTTTCCTGCTCAATACATAATCAGTTTATGCAATTTTTTATGATATTGACTTGATAAACAATAAGAGTTTTAACTCATCCAAATGATTATTAGAAAATGGTTTCCAAACAATGAAAGTAAAGTACAGAATAAGGCTTCTATCAATTTCATTTGTCTCATAACTAAAGCAGCACTTCCCTTACATGTGCACGGCAGTCTGACCAACATGTCTGCAGCTAGGATATCACAATCAAGTTTCAGGATCTACAGTGAAACCTGTCTATAAAGACTACCCAAGGAAGACAAGAAAAGTGGTCTTTGTAGGAAGGTGGTCTTTATGTACAGGTTCCTTTAATACATGTTTCGATGAGAAATCATTTTCAAGGTAAAAAAAAATGTGGTCTTTGTATACAGGTGGTCACTGAAGCAAGCTTGACTGGCTGTGTTTCTAATACATGAAAAATCCATCCCTTGTAATAAGTTCATTGGTTTGAAAGCAGAGAAATAAGATGAATAGAATGGCGAAAGTTTGAAATAAACCAGACCAATGATCAGAAAGTTGTGAGATCACTACGTCAATGCGAATCTCAAGTTGGCAGTTTGGTCAGGGGATTGTGATGTAGTCAAGGATAACTCTCCTGTATGTTGGGTACAATAATACCATTCATTTCTGTTTGTCTCCTAAATCCCTTCTCCCTTGGCTCACTATTCAAAATGTATTATGGATAGCATATTATTATAGGTGCCCTAAAGAGAAAAGACCCTACTAAGTTATACACAAAAATTTGAAATTTCAGTTATTTTGTGGGTTGGAACAAATGGGAAAGTTGTCCGCCACTACATCACAGAAACATAATAATAATAATAATAATAATAAAAATATTCCGCTTATATAGCGCTTAATACAATGTCTCTAATATAAGCGCTTTACAGAAATACTATTATCCCGGTCATTGGATTCAGTGCTTGACCGCACACACTGTGTGCACATTCTCTACTCCCTGGGGAGCATTCCAGCCAGGTGTTACTTGACGCTCAAAAACTGTTTGACCAACAATGACGGTCGCATCCTACCAGGTACCCATTTAACACCTGGGTGGAGAGTAGCAAGTGCAGGTTAATAACCAATTCAGCCAATTTGAAGAGCCCATGCCTATAGTGATTGCAACTTTAAAAAGTTCACAACTCTTGTTTTTTAATCTACTTTTCTGATTTTTGCTGCTTTCCTCTTGAGTAGTTTGCTTTCAAGGTTGGACTTCCTTTCAAGAGTAATTAGCCACCACCTATATTTACAGCGCAAAACTACTTACCCATGCTCAGCTACTTTGCATGATGATATCTCCTTCAGGGGAATCATTCTAATTGGAATTTTGTCCTGTTACAAAATATAAAATAAATATAAAAAATATTTACTTTCTTAAAGTAGTCGCAGAAGGATCAAAAGGGTTTCGAATTGATGCAAACTTCATATCATTGCGAAGGGGAAGCCTTACTGATCAAATATAACAACTTCCCTCTCCAAAATATGTTAGGGGCCCGCAGTAATCATCTCTCAAAAATATTAATTTTGAGATCCAGATTTTCTGCCTACAGCGGTCCTCCGTAGAGCTTCAAGATTTGTGACGTCACATGCGAGACACAGCTAGCCATTAAATTGTATTTTATGCTTTTCCATGATATCTATATGATTTTGCTCATCAGTATTAATACTGCTTGTAAGTATCGGCTTGCATGGTGATGTAGATATACAGTAGGCTTGCGGGGTGCACCTTGTGAGAGAGAGAGAGGGAGGATTGAGGAGTCTTGAAAAGGACTCTCAGTAATCTTTCTTGAGGGTTTGCAGTCCTGAAAAGGACTGTTGGTCTAGTCTTGAAAAAGACTGTTGGTTATCTTTCTTAGCTTATAGTTCTAAGGAGAACTATAGTGCTTGGAGAGGATGAGTGGCGGGAGTGGCTCAACGTTTCGAACAGGTGGACTATCCGTCAGGACTCCTCAATCCTCCCTCTCTCTCACATGGTGCACCCGCAAGCCTACTGTATAGTATTAATACTGTTCTCCCTGCAGGGCCCTGCAATCATATTATTAACCCAGCTTTATTATTTTTTTACATTTTGCTACACACGTTTTATTTTCTTACCTGATCTGATTTGTAGTATGATATGCCTTGATCATCTAAGATGAAGTATCTCCTTTTCCAACTTTTTCTCTGCAAAAATAAAACATGAACAGTACTCAAATAATAAGACATGAGAAGATCACATTCCTCCCCCAAATATATGCTTTGTTATTTCTACTTATACTTGGGCGAAGTTGAATACATAATTTATATTTGTTTAAGTTTCATGCCGGTGCACATAGAAAATGATCAAATCATGGGAATATAAGTGGTAATAATATATCATCAAATCTCTGTGTATATTTCATATTATATCTCCTCATTCTAGACCTCTTTATAATACAGACATAGAAGTATCTCTGAGCAAAGGTTCCTTGCTTTGCATTGATCATTTTTTATGACATCAAAACCAGAGAGTGAATGGAGATTGAACTTAAAGTCTAGACAGCCATCAAAAAACACATATCAAATATCAAGTATTTGGTTGTTTTGAAATGAAAGCACCAAAACAGTAATGTCTTTCCAAATAAGAAACAGAGAGGGCAAACTTCAAAAATTGATTTAGGCTTTATAGATTCATATTACACTTTTTTCAGGGGTGATAGTTAGGCATAGTTTGCCTCAACCACGCCCCCTTGAGTACAAAAAAAAAGAGGATTCGCGGGGGAAAAATGGCATCTAACAACATTCCCCCCTTTCGAGTAAGAAAATTGAGACAAAATTGGGAAAAAATGGGGTAAAATAGGGAAAAATAGAGAAAATCATGATAAAATAGGGAAGGAAAAAAAAATGATTAAAAAAAAAAAATCTGGATTTTTTTTTTTTTTTTTTTTTAAATTGGGAAGAAAAAAAAAAAATCTGGAAAAAATCTGGTAAAATAAAAAAAATCAGGAAACCGATTTAAATCATGAAAATCAGTATTGATTTTATTATTTACGATATAAATCTACGTATCTACCTATTCTACTTTGCTATTGTTGCACCTCAACATTGCATAACCGAAACTTAAAACACATCGCCAAATTGCTCATACCCCCCCGACCAATGGCGCCCTCCGTGACCCTTGCGTCCGAGCGCCGCCAACGTAACCTCTTCCTCTTATCACAAGTTCCCTAGGACACACCTTGGTAAAGGCGCAGGGGATGGAGGGAGGGAAAATAGGTAGATACGTAGATTTATATCGTAAATAATAAAATCAATACTGATTTTCATGATTTACATCAATAAATCAACGTATCTACCTATTCTACTTTGCTAAAGACCAGCACAGATTAATGCCGGGTGGTAAAAACCAAGCAAACTTATCAATTTAATGAGAAATAGACGACGAAGCCGCCTTCAGAGAAGCGACCACAAAGGCTCGTTCGCCCGCGGGCACATCTTTGAGGTAAAAAGCAGTAAAAGAACTTGGAGACTTCCAAAAAGCTGCTTTACAGATATCTTGAACCGAAACTCCGATGAAAAGAGTCCAAGACGTACTGACACTGTGAGTATCATGGGCACGAGGAGTCCTGCCAGGCGTCAAGGCCTCAGGGCCCGCCGCCTTGATAGCCAAGACTAACCACCTGGAGATCGTATCCCGAGATGCCGCCGAAAGTGGCTCTCGAGAAACCAGAAAGAGCTGATCCGACTTGCGAAAAGGCTTCGTCTTGTAAAGATACCATTTGAGGGCGCGAACGGGACACCACAGTCCGTCCCCGAAGACCGAAGAAAAATCCGACAAGGGATGAAGCACCACTTCCACTGAACCCGACGTGTCAGACTGATTCTAAGCAATAAAAGAAGCCTTGGGAATCAAACGAACCCCACGTCCTTCCCAGCGGATATGCCCAGGGGCAACTGAAAGGGTATGAAGTGAGCTCCTACGCTGACCAGAAGTGATTGCCATGAGAAAAACCGTCTTGACCGTAGTAAGCAGAAGCGTCGCAGAACACAGCGGTTCGAAGGGAGGGCCAAAACCTTGGGTAAACTCCACACTGGCGTCAGAGGTCTGAAGAAGGGTCTCTTAAGGAAGAAAGACTTCAAAAGAGCCGCTAGCTGAGGAGCAGAAGAAACCGAAGATAGCAGACCGATAGCCACAAATCGTTGACAGAGCTCTCCCCTTGTCATACAAAGAGATCAGAAAGTCAGCAATAGAAGGTAAAGACGCCTCTCTAGGGGCGACGCCCACCTCCTCACACCAAGTGTGAAAAGCATCCAACCAGGAGTTGTAAACCGTCCTGGTCGACTCTCGTCTACTCTGGACTAGAAATTGTGCAGCACGTTCGGAGAAACCTGACGAACGAGCCCTCTTCCCGATAACCGCCAAGCGGTCAGACGGAGGATTTCCGGTCGCTGGTGTAGAATACCAGACAGAGGTTGCGACACCAGATCCGGATGACACGGTAACGACCACGGAGTCCCCACCAGGAGGGTCAGGAGGTCCTGAAACCACGACCTCGCCGGCCACCAAGGAGCTATGAGAATCATCATCGCTTGATCTTCCAGAGCACATGGGGAAACAACGCGAACGGGGGAAAGGCGTAAGCCCTCCATCCCTCCACGGGATCGCGAAAGCGTCCAGAGCAAAAGCTCCTGGTTCCCGGACTCTCGAGAATATCGAGGCAAACGATGGTTGAGCGAAGTTGCGAAGAGATCGATGTCGAGAACACCAAACACTCTCCCCAGTTGCCTGAAGACAGTCGGAGGCAGAGTCCACTCTGAGGGAAGGCACTTGCCTCTGGAGAGAAAGTCCGCTCAGATATTCTCTTCGCCCGGGATATGTGATGCAATCGGGAAAACCCTCGCCCCCTTGCACCACGCCCAGAGTTGAGAGGCCAACTCGTTCAGAGCCACAGAATGAGTGCCTCCCTGTCTGTTGATGTACGCCATCACCGATACGTTGTCCGTAAGAATCAGAACCGAACGACCCACCAGACGAGCACGGAAGTGACGAAGCGAAGCAAACACTCCCATGAGTTCCAACACATTGATGTGGGGCAGAAAGTCCAGATGACTCCAGTCTCCTGAAATCATTGACCCCTGGCAATGACCTCCCCAAACCAACAGCGACGCGTCCGTGGTGACGGTCACGGAAGGGAGAGGAACTCCGAAGCGTTTGCCCTGAAGGAAGAAGGAACGACGAAGCCAAGGACCTAGAAGACCCTTGATTCTGGACAACAGGGGGATCCACGACAAAAGAGAACTCACGCTCGGCTGATAAAACTCCAACAGAAAGAGTTGGAAGGGACTCATCAATAGTCGACAATCTGGAAGCATGTCGACTAGACTGGAGAGAAACCCTAGCCACTGAAGCCAACGCTCGGCTTTCACCCGACGTGCACATCTCAGAGACCGAGCAGTCCTGACTATCGTCTCGACCCTGTCGAGACTGGGACGAGCCAGCTGATGACGAATGTCCAGCTGAGCACCTAGGTAAGACGGCGTGCGAGTCGGAACGAACTCTGATTTCTCCCAAATTATGAGAAATCCGAGATCTTGAGTCGTGCTGATCAGAAACTGCATATGATCCAACAGCAGAGCCTCCGACTTTGCGACCAACAGCCAGTCGTCTAAATAAGCGAAAAGACGAAGACCCCGACTTCTCAGAAACGCCATGACTGACGCCACGACTCTCGTGAAAATCCGAGGAGCAGGGCGCAAACCGAACAGGAGCGCTCTGTAACGGTAGAATTTGCCCAGGAAGGCAAAACCCCACAAGATCCCGCGACCGCGGATGTATCGGCACATGAAAATAAGCGTCGCGAAGATCCAAAGAAACCGCGACGTCTGCGGGATTCAACGAAGAAAGGATGGTTGCCAGATGATCCATTCGGAACTGAACCTTTCCCAAATGAAGGTTAAACCGCTTCATGTTGAGAATCATTCTTAAAGAACCCGAGCACTTGGGAATTACGAACACCGGCGACAAACAAAGACACGGGTGATCGTCTACTTCTTCTATTGCCCCCTTCTCTAACAGAGACACGAATTCGGAGGAAATGTGACTCTGAAAAAGAGGGGACATGATCGGAGAGCGGCTCCGGAGGACGCCATTCGGAAGAGGTTCCACAAAATCTATGAAGAACCCTTCTCGTACCACCGACAGAACAAATGCGTCGCTGGTGATCTTCTCCCACGCTGGGAGAAATCTCCGGAGCCGCCCGCCGACCTAAGACCCAAGCACTCGGGGGAAGCCATCATCTAGAGAATGACTTCCCACCACCACGAAAGGGAGTCCGGGAAGATGAAAATCCCCCGCGACTACCCCTAGAAGTCGAACCACGAGACGACGCACCACGGTAAGAAGAACCTCGAGACGAAGGACGACCACGATCCTGGTATTCCTCCTCGGCCGGGTACCAGTCCTGAGGGCGGCCCTTAGACTGGCCGACGTTCTTACGAAAAGAACCCGAAATCTTCAAACTTTTCTTACAAGGTCTGGAGGAAGGAACCGGCTTTTGGACATCGCGAAAATCAACGGACAGGTCTCGAGCCTGCTTCTCACCATCAATCTCGGCTTGCAGTAGAGTAGTGAAACTATCTCCACAAAGGTGGGGGCTGGCCACTGGAATCTGCGGAAGCAGTCCTGGAATTTGATGCGGTCGAATGCCCAAATAAGTGAGCACAGCCTCCCGACGATACTTCTCGATGGAATGCGAAGTCACCGCAAGCCGTGAGAAAAGATCAAACAACAAATTGTCACTTTTATCAAAAGGACCACGAGTCCCAAACTTCTTCCCCAAACGACTGGCCACCGCCACAAGTTTGGGAGAAACCCGTTTAGGACACAAATACGAATCCGCATCCTGAGGAACGAAAGCGTACTTGTCCACCTGCCGCTTAAGAAATCCCGTCGATGACGACAAGTCTTCTGCGGCATTCACAAATTCTTCTTTGTGTAGATCAGGAAGAAACAGTCCCTGAACCGCAACTGAACCAGACGACTGAGCGATGGAACCAGTGTCCCAACGATCAACCGAGCCCCCCCTATCTTGACCAGATAAACAGGGACGATCCCCGCCTCTCGGAGCGCCCAACGAAGCGTGAGGCGGAGAAGCAAAAAAGAGAGGACCCCGGCTGAATACGACAACTCGAAACCCGCACCGGCGACTGCTCAGGCGAGATCGATGCATCTTCGGAAAACTCCGAAAATAAATCAACCGCGATCGGATCCGAAAGTGAAGTAGGACGAACCGGAGGAGCCGACTCGGGCACCGAAGATCGAAAAGCGTCAGCAAAAGCCCGCATCCAATCCGAAAATTCCGGCGGGGGTGGAGTCACCGACGGAGGGAGAGTAGCCACCAAAGGCGGACCCCGAGGAGCCGCAAACGGTGCCCTAAAATCAGAGCGCGGATTCTTCGAAGGATAAACAAAATCCGAGGAAGAACCGGCCACAGCGTCCCGGGAACCCCGCCTCTTACGAGACGTAGCGGTAACGGAAAAGGCCGAAGAAACGGGACGGTTATCCGATAAAAGCCTGACGGTAGGAGCTCCCCGCAAACCGAATCGGGAAAACGGAACACGCACCGACGGAGAGGCGCGGTTAGTTGAAACCCCAAGATCCGACTCGGCTGCACGGGTATCCGGACCGAAATCCGGAACCGGCAAATCCGACAAAGGGACAGAAGAACCGATCGGTGACCGGTTCAAGTCCGGATCCACGGAAGCAACCCGAATATCCGTCGATGGATTTGTGCACCGACCAAACAAAAGACCTGACGGAACAATTGTTGGCGGTGCAGAACTAAGGCCCGTTCCACCCAGAGTTAATACCTCTGGGTTTCCGGGAACCGTCCCGAGGGGAGATAAAATCGCCCCCTCGACCATTCTCATAGGCTTGCCTTGCCCGCATAAATGTCTGCTGACATTTGCATCCCCGGGGTTTGCGGTGTCACCACCGCTCCCGAGGGGCGTAACTAACGAAGACTTATTACTAGAATCCTTCGTCTTCGTATCCGTCGATGGATTTGTGCACCGACCAAACAAAAGACCTGACGGAACAATTGTTGGCGGTGCAGAACTAAGGCCCGTTCCACCCAGAGTTAATACCTCTGGGTTTCCGGGAACCGTCCCGAGGGGAGATAAAATCGCCCCCTCGACCATTCTCATAGGCTTGCCTTGCCCGCATAAATGTCTGCTGACATTTGCATCCCCGGGGTTTGCGGTGTCACCACCGCTCCCGAGGGGCGTAACTAACGAAGACTTATTAGTAGAATCCTTCGTCTTCTTTCTCGCGACAGAACTTGATTTCTTCTTCGTGAAACCTGCTAAGAGAAAATAAGAACTGCGAGACATATTATAACCTGCGGGAAAGAAAATTAAACAAAGGGTACGAGCAATTATCAACAAGAATTAAAGAATTAAAAAAAAAAAAACTACCAGTGACTAAAACACCCCACCGACTACCCCCGCACGCACCCGAGGCCTCGGAGGAGTGAGGACGGGCAAACGCGAAAGCGGAAACGTAACAGTAGTCGGCAAGAAAACGTTCTAGAATACTGATAAATAAATAAATTCACGGAGTGAAACTACTCTCTAACGAACAGGAAATCGTAGAGAATATAATAAAAGGCGAAAATGCGAACCAAAAAGTGACTAAAGAGGAAAAACTCTTCAACTTTTGGGAGCGATTTTTAGTGTAACTTATCCGTTCGGATGCGAAGAGATAAGAGGAAGAGGTTACGTTGGCGGCGCTCGGACGCAAGGGTCACGGAGGGCGCCATTGGTCGGGGGGGTATGAGCAATTTGGCGATGTGTTTTAAGTTTCGGTTATGCAATGTTGAGGTGCAACAATAGCAAAGTAGAATAGGTAGATACGTTGATTTATTGATGTAAATCGGGTTTTTATCAGGCCTGTTTCTTACACATCCTCCATTACATGAAGAATTTGCTCAAACTTTCCCTGATCCGTTTCTCATAATTTGTATGCTTTTATTGAGAACAATTTGAAGATCAGGACAGTGGAGTTCCTTTTTAGACTTTGAGCATCATTGAGTATGCACATGCCCTATCACATCTCATTTCCTCAACATTATCTCCAGGGGGGTGTTTCACAAAGACTAAGATCGAGTTTAAGTTTGACTTTACTATGGCAGGTCATTCATGCCACTAGTTCCTCTAACCATTCCTGGCATTGGTCTCTCAAGGGGCGTACAAATCGTGTTCACAAATCTACAGAATTTACATTTTTTGATAATTCATTATTGAAGGAAAAAATATTATCTGAAGATCATAATTGGTGAGAGCAACCAGTGGCATGAATGTCCTGCCATAGTTAATTCCAACTTAAAGTCAATCTTAGTCTCTGTGAAACACTCCCCTGGAGTTGTAAATGGGAAGTCTCCTTCCCGGAAATATTGATCGGTGTAAAGAGAGACAAGTATCAAACTAAATCCAAAATGCCTCACGAAATGGGATCATCAAAATGATTAACAAATCAACTAGAGTGACAAAAAGACAAATATGAGATATTAAATTTAAGGCAAGGTGATAGAAATTTATAGTTGGTTTAGCGATACTTAGGTTTTATTCAATGGTAAAATATTTGAAAGTGTATGATCGTTTTTGCTAATAATATTTGACAGTTTATGATCATTCTAACTCCTATTCTTGATGTCCAACGAGACGATCGATCAGGGAAAAACATGCATGTGCAAACACAAGTAAGCCTCTAAGCCTTAGAGCATCATACAGCAAGCATCGACCCTACTGCATTCAATTTCCTGAAAATTATCTTCTAAAGGTAAACATGGATACCCCCCCCCCCAGAATGATTGATGGGCTGGAAACGAGGCACTAGCCATATCTCCTAACAAGCTAATACCTTCTTCCGTAAATGTATCCTAGCCATGTATTTACCGCTAGCAAGGTGCGAAGAGGGCCGTTAATTGCCTGGCAAGTTGCTGATAATTACCTAACATCCTTTTTCGATCTAGATTTACAGTCATGTCTCTCTCTATCCATCGGTAACCCTTGCCATACATGTCGAAGGTATATCATTACAATGTTGTTTGTTAAACAGTAGCCCCAAACCAAGTTTCTTGTTGATCTCTAAAGTAAAATACTAACCCTAATCCTAACCCTAAACCCAACCTAAAATTCAAATGCAACCTTAAAGGGATCGTTTAACAATGTTAAATCTGGGATACACGGCCCTACGTGTTATCAGTGTCTGTGATATGGTGAAATATTGAAGCCATAAAAAAATTGCCCTTCAAAATGATCAAGAAGTGCCTCAAAAAAGTAAAAATCTTTGAGTGACCGGTTTTACCATACTCGTTTTCCCCAATAGACTGTAATGTTATGAAATCCGTTTGGCAAACGGTTCAAAATTTGTAATTCCAATCATAAATATCTTGATTAGAAGTCATGGAGTTCCTGACTGACCTAAAGGTTTATAGTTATCATTGCAGCATGAGCTAAATGCAGGATTTTGTTTCAGAACCTGAGACAAAGTTACCGGATCCCTTTAACCCTAACCCTATATATTTGACGAAATAAAGCCCAGAGCAATTATCGCAAGTCGGATCAGCAATCATAGATGATCCTAATTCTGAATTTACAAAGACAAGCTGAACTGAATCAATGATAGGGCCGGGTGTGAACATCTTCATAGGGAATGATTTGGTTAATTAGGCCATAATTTTCTAACTTCCTGGTCGCTCTGACTTGCACATCTTCTTATCCGACAGGATTAATTACAGACTTTTGACGGGAACATAAGAATCATATCGGTCTGGGCCCTGTTTCATGAAACTTGTTATCAATAACAAGTGCAAAATTCTATGACAAATCTGCTCTTAGCCAATCAAATGCCAGTATTTCAGTAGCTTATAACAGTTATTGTTACTTGTTATTTGACAACAAGTTTGATGAAACATGGCCCGGGTAAAGCCTCATTGCTTTGCATACCATGTCATTTTCTCCTCACAGGATTACATTGCAGTGTGAATTAGCCCATGAGAATCCCATGCGATCATAACCTAGTTTTCTTGCCTCCTTTCCATCGGGCCTTTCTCCACAGACATTTTCCAATCAAAAGGATTACACAATAGAGTGTGATAAACGCCCCCCAAATCCCATTCAATCTACACTGAATACCCCCGCCTCCTCACCACTGCGCCTTTCTTTACACACCATCCCAGCTCAAAACAAAATAAATAAATTTACAAGGTGTGAATGAGCCCTGATAATCCCATTCAATCTAAACTGAATACCCCTGCCTCCTTACCACTGCGCCTTGCTTCACGCATCATCCCAGCTCAAAACATAAGAATTAAGTTTTAATACAAGGTGTGATTAAGCCTTGATTATCCCATTCAATCTACACTGAATACTCCTGCCTCCTTACCACTGCGCCTTGCTTCACACACCATCCGGACTCGATGATATTCCTTCCGGGAAAGAGTCGCGCCGCTGTCTTGTCCATCGAGCCGGCTGCGTGCTTGGGTGAACTCTCCGACGACGGTGCTTCCTGCGTGTAGACGTTGACCTCTTCGTCGCTTTCGCTCTCACCACTGAGTTGAGCTCCTGGCTGTCAAGGTCAAAGGTCATTAAGAAAGAGAAAGTTATTCACAGATGTACCTATATTTCATGTTGTTAGCATTATATGCGATAGTATGACTTCCAAATGGAATGCCTCACCTATGAATATATTTACGTGAGCTCACAAAATATTGTCAAGTGATTTTGTTTAATTTTGTTTTACTTAAACTTTCTTTGTGATGGCATCTTGCAACAAAAAAAAACAAAAAAAAAGATATCAGAAAATGTACAATGCATATTTTTACCAAAAAAAATGCATGCATGCACAAAAGCAATATCCACAAATACCCACATTTGAATTCATGCAAGAATAAAATTAAACATTGGAGATACAAGGAGAAAAATGATTCCATTCTAATTTAAAGTAATAAAACAAAACTGATGAGAAAATAATGGACTTATCTGATTGTTATAAAGAAGAGCAAATAATAAAACAAAAAGAAGATTTTTAACCGGACCCCATTCATGATTTGCAAAATGCATTAAGATAATTGAACTGAAAAAAGAGGGATTCATATTTTCATTAAAATAAAGAAATTAAGGCCCACATTCATGGTTAAAATTCTATAACACATTTAATAGTATATACTGAAATCAAGAACCACAACTTAAACCACTGTAAGGTTGTATTTCTATTTTAAAAAGTAAGAAAAAGAAAAAGGAAAGTGTGGAGGAAAGTTTCAAATTGTCCAAACTTTGTCATGAGCGGTATGTATAGTTTTGATACTGCATACCTGTATCAAATACATAAAGTATGCCAACATTTTTCGCTGAGTAAATAAAAATATGTGCTCTTTTGGCAATCCATCAAATACTTGTGATGTATCTCATAATCTTCACATTCTACACAAGTAAGTCCTAATGGGAGTTTACCGAAAGTTGAACTGCCCCCAAGTGCATGTCCCAACACCATATATGGTAAAAATGGCAGGCCCTGAATGACAAAGAAATGTTTGTTCTAATGAATTTTAATGGAACTAGTGTTGGGGGGTACTCCCCAAGTATCTTACTACACCAATTGAAATCATTGGTTAGGTTTTATTGCCAGCGCTCGTAAAGTTTTTTTGGACGACAACCGCAGCACATGACTCATGTTCTGGTACGAAAGAAACTGAAATTTGCGTCATAAGGGATTGTGGTTGCTATGGAAATAAATCTAGGTATACATTTTGTTCTTTTTCTTCTCTCAGAAAAAAGCTAGTTTTGGTCATGTTATGCTTGGTACCTGGAATTGTGAGAACTTAGGGATTTTTCAACCTGTTAGGAGGGCCAGGGGGGAGGGGTGACCTAAAGGGGGGGGGGACCAGATGGGGTATTTCAATCCGCCCATCTCTACAAGCTGAGAAATTTATACTTATTTTAGTTATTTATTTAATGATTATTATAACAATTAGAACACATACAAATAAAACATCAATTTACACCACAATAAAGTACCCATAATATACAAACAACTTTTTTTGATGAAAAGTTACCAAAGTTTAATAATTTTTTTGAGGAGAACTGTATAAGATTTTGTCTTTGATAATAAATCTTTTCATAAGTTTTCACAAACAATTTTTTTCTTCTTCTAAAATAGGTTTCCAGGTTTTATCAACACATTAGCTCGACAGTAAAACCCATATCTGTTCATGACAAACACAATGCCCATGCTGTAACAAGCACATGCAAAAAAAGAATACCAGACAAATTTGTTAATGTATTACTTTTTTTTCTAAAAGACAACAAATTTCAACTCTTCAATAACCAAAACTAAACCTAAACCACAATGGTGGAAACTTAACATGATTTGGATGTATAACCACTTGCTAGAATGTGAGTAAGTAGGGAGTGCAAAGGGAGAGAGAAAAAGTGTGTGAGAGAGAGGGAAAGAAAAGAGATAGGGAGGGAAAGTGGGATAGAGAGAGGGATAGAGAGAGAGAAAGAGAGAGAGAAAGAGAG
Organism: Strongylocentrotus droebachiensis; assembly: GCA_035222895.1. Classification (NCBI taxonomy): domain Eukaryota; kingdom Metazoa; phylum Echinodermata; class Echinoidea; order Camarodonta; family Strongylocentrotidae; genus Strongylocentrotus; species Strongylocentrotus droebachiensis. The sequence continues at coordinate 27,510 of JAVYIG010010936.1, read as the reverse complement.
AGAGAGAGAGAACAAGATGCATATGACAATGAAGCGGAATAGGAGTTGGTGTTTGAAAGAAAAAAACAGTTGTTGGCTGTCGCATTTTCCTCACATTGTCGCAGGCAGTGTTCATTTTCATTTTCCTATTATTTAATTCACTTCCTTTTATTCAATCCCCAAGTTGACGTTTGACTTGGTTTTACTGTTTTAAAAATGCTTTAGTTAAATTTCTCTCTTTTCAAACTGACTTGGTGAATGTGTAGATAATATCTGTATAATTATGTTCAAAACTGCATCATTTGATGGAGTCATATTTAGAACTGTTTTTCTAAGCTGTATACAAAATTTGTTGAATGGTAGTTCATTCATGTAAATTTCAACTATGTGATTCGTGCCCAGAAATCCAACAAGAAGGTTCAAACGACGATCAGTATTTCAAAACTACATTAGATATTGATTAAAAAATATAAAAAAATCAGATGGTCAACTGCATAATATCCCCTTCAGTTCTGAAGGCTTTAGAAGTTGCTATGGTAAATTTTAATTGGATTTAGACCATTTTATGCACCTAACAAGTGTGTTTATATGCATTGGAATTTTTAGATGAAAGATGTGAATTCCTGTCGTGACTACTTTAAGTAAGAAGCATGCCCATGAGTTCTTGATCGCCCCAAAATGGATACAGAACTGCATGATCAAGGATATATCACAGAGCTTTAGCACTATCCAATTTTTTGGTAGAGACCTATTCTGCCATACATGTAGTACAAGAGACTTAAAGTTGAGACCGACAGCCCACAAGACCAACAGCCCATGAGACCTAAGGCCAACAATACCAACAGTCTACAAAACGGACACTGTCGACCTTGCAGGCCTTCTGAAAAGTTATCAAAGGGTTCACTGGAGCAATGGCCCACAGGACCAATATGCTATATGTAAGGGCCCTCCTGACGACTTAGCTTACAAGGGTTCACAAAGACGACTTTGTCGGTTTTGTCAGTTGTTGGTCTATTGGGATGTCTCTGATCTGGTTAACCCTAAAAAGGCTGGGCTATTTGAGGTCTAAGTACGGCCGGGGGGGGGGGGGGGGGGGGCCATAATGGCCCCCCTTAAGATCTCAGGCACTTTGCGGCCGATCGCTGTGAAAATTTGCACGCATGTCAAGTGAAGTGTATAGAATAATATGATAATTTCAATTTTTGGAAAAATTCACTCATTTGCATATTTATGGTAATTTATGAAAATAAAGTCATAAAATCACATTTTTACCCATAAATCATATATTATTCATATTTAAGCATTTTTTTCACTACATATATTCATAAGACCATTCTGAATAATAATACAACAAAACAAATTGGAAGAGCCAGCTTATTCCTTATGTTATCCCTTGTTTTGATAATTTCTTATGTATTTCATTGTTTTTGTTGTTTTATTTCATTTCTTACTATAATTCAACTATTTTGACTCCCAAAATAACCACCTAAACTTTAAACAAGACCCAATAACCCATGTTTGATCATTTTTTAAGAAAAATGACTTTTCCATATGTTTTGTACACAAAAAAGGTCCGATTTTCAAAAAAATTATTTTAAAAGTTGCACAAGACTCAAAAGGAAAAAGTCAGTGAGCGGCGGGGCGCCATCCATATGCGTTCCCGAGCAATCAGAAAAATCGTGGAGGGGGGGGGCATAATGCCCCCCCCCCTGGCCTTATTAGGGAGGCAACATGCCCATATAGAGAGCACATCTAGTCTACAAATGAGATACCAGGTCCTGGTCTTGCTCCAGGTACCTGGATTAATACGGACAAGCGCAGGCTGATGCGAACTGATGCGGGCTGATGCGGGTTGATGCAGGTAATTTCTCTCTTCAACGACCACTCCATGACATCAAGCCCATTCTTACCTTGACTAAAGATTCCAAATGATTCTTGATGATATTCTTTTCATCCCACTGGACGCATGAAAAAAGTTAGAAATAAGAATCTTCTAAAATTAGGACTCTACATCCATACAGTTAAAACTGGCAAAGTAAACATGATGCTTCTCTCACACATCTTACATTAGATATGTTAATAGCAAGGATAATGCATACTTGACATCTTTTGGGTATGCTACTGTATAAGCCAATATATTCGCTTTAATACAGATATATATTTTGCGAATCAGAGGCCCAATGCCATTTTTGTGAGTCATTGCTTTCGTGAATGACCTGCAGGCTACTCGTCGTTACTTCTGTAACCTCTACGCCCCCACTGACAGAAGACAGGCAACTGATTTTGCACATTGCATGCACCGTTAAATTTGTTGTAATTCTTTGTTTTAATTCAAAATAGAACCCTCCAAGGGGGCATTAAAGGAATTAATATAAAAAAAACACTCAATGCGATGGAAATATGAAAACAAACAGATTAAAGATGAGAAATGCACTTCAACTACTCCACCACAATGACAATGATTTTTTTCAGTGGTGGTATTTTTTGGGGAAAAGGAAGATGGAGGAAGAAGGGAGGCATATGGAAGTCCTTATAAAATGTTATTGTCCTCAAATTTAAAATACTTCTAAAATACCAGGCAGTATTCCTATGTGAACAATTCTCCAATCCATAGTTTCTTTCATAAAGAAAAAAGGGAAGTGTTCCTTTTGATGGCTCACAGACAGCGTTCAATGATCTACTAATAATAGAAGCAATTAAAGAATTTCCTAACATTTTTACCACAGGACATTGTTATAATTAAGTTCACATGGCTCTAGTGCATCATTGCAGGCCTCATATTTAACAAGCAAGTGAATGCTTGATCACTGAGCCAAAGCACAGTACAATTCTAGAAATAGCCATTTTGAAATTCCATTTTTGTTTGATTACTGCGAAACCAGAAAATTGTGAATCGGTAAGAATGGCTATTTCCACGGCAAGAAACCTTAATTTGCAAATTGTTTTTAAAAAAAGTTCTGTTATTCTATTTTTTTCAAGTCATGAAACATTTGTGATTTTCCTGCACACAAATTCTTCGGATTTACAGCAGATTTACACAACACACTCTATGATATCTCTTTATCACTCCTTAATCCTCTCCTTCAATTAAAATTGAATGTGACCGAGCCTTGTGATCATGCCTCTTTGCCAGGCACACAATAAAATAAACATTTTTCAACACAAGTTTCTTGCTTTGAAAATTAATACTTCTACATGTACTTTCTAGGCTGCACGTATATATTGTCTTGAGAATCAGAAGGGCATTAATGCATTCACTTTAAACATATTAGGGGGAAAACCCTTAAAACATGGTATTACATTATAGTCAGAACCTGCAGCTTACCAAAACAAACTAAAACACAATGTGCATCAGTGTATGTATCAAAGGAAATTGCACAGCATCGGTAATCTTCTATCTCAATGAATCCTTTGCACTTTCCTGCCATCTGTCAATACAGGCATATCTGAAGGAGCAGCCAAAATGTTCTTAAATCTCCTGGGACTCTATTCTTGCTAATATCCTTGAGGAAACAGTTGAAAGAATCACCTTGAAAATGTTTCGGAAACTCTCAAGAGTAGACGTTCATCCCAAAACTATCCAATTGGAGGCACAATGACAGAAAAATCCATGAAAATCAGAACTCAACAACAGCAAATCATGTCGGATGTCAGTTGTCAGGGAAGGTCCAGCACGCACGACTATCAATCTTACAAATCTCTAAACTGCGTGGGCGGCCGGGTGGATCAATTGGCAACACAGACCAGAGTGGACATTGACACAGGGGAAACTTCTTTCCTTCACAGACTTGCAACAACTTCCGTCACCAGCAGGATGTACAAGGACGCAACTACATTAATTCAATTGCCCTTCTATGATAAAGGAAATGTCCTTCAAGAATTACGCAGCGTTTGTTTGACGCAATTAACTGTCTATCTATCCTGAGGGCTACCGATACACGCACAGCTGACCATCTACAAACAATTAGATCACTTGACTCTGACATAACATACAATATAACATCGTCTGTTGAGTGTCAGAAGGGCACAAACTCTTTGCAAAAGAGTTACCAGTTGAGAGTTAACATACAGAGAACTCTTCTTGAGGGACAGTTGAAAATAAACTTGAGTTCTGGCAAATATAGAAAATAATTTCTCACAGAATCCAACAAAACTTAAACTGAATGTTCAAGATTACAAATAAATGACATGACCAAACGATTTTGGTAGAAAATGTATAGTTGCTGAGAAATGAGCATAGAAAGATAAGGATTAAATCAAAGTGAGTATGCCCGACACCATGTACTTAAAATCACAGCCTACACAGGTCACTATATATGTGCAAATGGGAGTTGTGCTTTTTATTGAAGATGATGCCCAGTAATTTTTTGTGTGTATGTTTTTATTTCGCTGGTTCAAAAAACTAATCTACCGCAGGATAAACAATCCAGAATAAAACATAGCAATTTTCTTTCAAAATACGATTCCAATACCAGAGCTCAAAATTAGCTTTAGCGCCCTTCTGGCTCCAAAAAGATAATAATCTCAAGAATCAATTATTAATCACCTACCGTAGTTACTGCTTTATTTTAACTACTAGTACCGTACTTAAATGTGGACTTTTTATTGATTCAGGTGTGGTTTTTAGTTTCAGATGAAGATAGATTGTAGGTTCTTGAAGAATCTGTCTATTTTGTCAACTTCAGGAATGTTGCATTGTGATTAATGAGCACTTTCGCGAATCATTGATTAATTTAATTATCTTACTAAACTTCAACTGAAAGCTTTTTGGAAGTACTCTGGATTACAAATATATCAAATGTGTTGTAGGTGGGTGAAAGGGGGTTGTCAAAATTCAAATACATAGTGAAGGGTATACTACCGCAGATACGGTGTTCCATTCAGGTTGTAAAGTAGGACCCAGAAAGGGAACCAATGGATTTACGCCCTAACCTAGGAACATGTTAACAGGGTATTAAAGATTCACCAAAGGGTACAACCACATCAGCTTTTTTTATTAGATCCTAGGTCCTTCTATAGTTCAAATACCCTACCAAATACTCTTTATTCATGTGCATGTACAACTTGCATCAACTGAGAACTTGCTTTAATTCTGTCTTTTCATAGACACTTTATTAATTAAAGTGTTATTTTCAATTTAGTCATTCAAAATCAAGGGAAATATAAACAATTTAAATTCTGGAGTTAATAAGTCAAGGCCAAAGAAATTAATGAAAAATTACAGATGAGGTCTTATCAGAATTAATTAATTTATATAAAAATGTCAATACCAAAAGAAGTTATACGAAAAAGGATGAAAAAAAGTACAGAGGAAAAAATATAATAAAATCATTCAGTTAATAATTATAGCATATTTTATTTTCAGCCTTTAATCATTTGTATCTGTTAGGCAGGAGCAACGGCCATGTCAAGATGCACAAGATGCAGAATCAAGGTCTCAAATGATCTTCAATGAACGGAGATGGAAAGCCAGTCATGTGACACCCCTCTAGCACTAGCTCAGCGGGAAAGTCCATACAAATAATGATAAACAATTTCCCCAAATTTTACAGTTGTGTGTACAGCTATCTGTTTTAGGCTTAGAATTTATTTCATGTGAATCTCAGTCATCTTATTCAATGTATCTCTTATTGAATACCTTCCCAAAGAATCCCATGATTTCAGGCAAATTTGAGGCACTGTGAAGTTTATTTGTTCTGATTTGCATCAATGCATTATTTTGTTACCATTTAAATGGATCCTACAATAACTATTTTGATGAGTTCAGTTTTAATCTAGTGTGAATGACTACATGACTATCACTTTTCTTGTTTCCTAAAGATGTTCAAAGACCTTATGCTTCTGAAATTATTGATCTGATTGCCGTAAACTACTAAATGGAAAAAATCACTATGACTTTCAATAAGTACAATTCTCAGAAGCCAACTTAAAGCCCCTCTAAAGTGCTCGGAGCCTCAATAATTTGATGGCAAACTTTCACTTAAATTCTAGATAATGATGTTAAAGAGGACGTCATGTAACACAAACATCTGCAAGGAATTTTTAAACAAATGTGTTTGAAGATGAATATTGATGAAAGAATACAAGTATCTGGGATTTCTGAGTACAACAGAAAACTAAAATTTAGTATTCTTTCATCAAATATTGGCCTTAAAATGTAAATATTTTAAAAATCCTT
>JAVYIG010010936.1:0-21153 GCA_035222895.1 Strongylocentrotus droebachiensis | reverse complement strand
ATCAAAATACCATCCAATCTATAGCATGTACAGAAGCAACTAGTCCAGTCAAGGGGAGAAGAAGTTTAAAAAGTTGGAAAAAGAGTTCCTTTGTTTGTAACACCTACATGTAGAGTAGGAGAGACCAAACAGACAAAGAACACCTGTAAAAGGACACGACTGGAGCAACAAAGGTTATCGTCCCACCTTTCTTGATCTCTATATACGGACTTAATGCAACAGTGATCAATTATAGCAAGGACTATCATTGTGATAAGAGTGCAGCTTCCAGGAAAGAGGCCAATGAATCCAACAGGAAATACATTATATTCAGGTGCATGATGGGAAACAGCATGTACGTCAGATGATGTATGTGTCGCGGTTTAGGCCAATGACCGCTGAAGACACTAAGAGGACTCGTGCAGTTCTAAGCTGCACTTCATGTACAATGTATATCATGGCAATCTGTGAACAAAGAATCTTCGATAATGAAACTAAGGACAAGAACAACAAGAATGATGTGCTTGAAGTGTATTGGACTTCACTGATGATTGTATTCCATAATGTTGAGTTCTAATTGAAATCTGAAACTGTTTGAACTTTGTGACGACTGAAATTTGAAACTCAGAATTTAACAAAAGCAAACTCTTTTCTGACTGGTCTATTATGCTGGACACATTTTTATACTGTACACATGAATCAAGATTTTGACTTTAGGTGACTTGAAGTTTACACAAAAGGAAAACTACCGGTTCAGTTTCACTTTTAGACCGGCAAGCTATGTGTACATTTACTTCAAATACAATGTTTCCTTTGAAAATCATGTTCAAGTTTGATCTTCATCCGTATTCCTGGAAATCGTTAAAGTAGAAGAGACAGAGGTGTTTTCACTTTCATTAAATCAGTGTCATTTCACTCCAGGTCTTAATGTTCTCCTCCCAGTTGCTTCTTAGCTTCTGCCTTGGTCTAGGGGTGCGTTCAAGTGATTTTTTGAAGCTAGAATCACAAATATGAATCACAAATCAAAACGCAGTTAACAAACATGGTTACTGCAGGATAGCGTTCAAGCGAATTTTCATCAACGCCGATTCTAGCTCATTTCAAGCCCAGCCACTGCTCATCACACTGTGCAGTTCTGTGCTTTCTGAATTTGTTTACGGTCGACTGTCGGCCAAAACTGGAAGCAGGCCACGATAATGAGGTTATAGAATCATGATTGAGATCTCCGTTTGTTTAAGCGATTTTTAGCGATCGTGATGCTGCAGAATCACGATGCAAAACAAATGTTTTTCAGCGTGTCATGTTTGCGTTTTTAAACACGTTTATTTTAATGACCGACAAAAAATTCCATGAAATCGCTTGAACGCAACCGTTTTAAACTAAACGTCTTTGAAAACCGTATTTCTAGGCTGACAAAGTGTCGCTTGAATGCACCCTAGTAATCGCTACTGAAATACAATAACTTATATATAAACAAGTGAATGTAAAAGCTTGTGGCTAGATAAATGAATATTAACTTGACTACTGGTCCATTTTAAAATGGTCTATTTGGTACGGTCAAAGAGGCAGGGTTAGGAATGGAGGCAGTCACATACACCATCATGCTCTGACCCACTCACCTGGACCGGCGTCCTGATGACCACTCCACCGACGACCTCGGTCTTGTAACTGACCGCCCTCGCGTCGCCCCCATTCTTGTCCCCTAGAGGAACGGTGCCTCCTGGAACTACTGATGATGGTACCTGATGGGATGGAAGAAGAGGGATGTCTTCAAGTGGTAGTGAATATTTGAGAAGCATCTTGCCTTCCCTATAACTGTTTCCTATGCACTACACCTCCCTACTCTTGATCCTTACATACAGTCTTCTACGTCTTTGGCCTGTCATCATCAGCTGGAGTTTGCCAAATAGCATGCTACTTTTATACTCGGGATATTATCCCGAAAGCTCGAAATTGCGTCTTCACTAGACTGATACACTCATCACAAACTAGCTCGGCCGGAACAAATTAGTTGATATTATGGAAACAAGACCAAACTTCTCAGGATATTTTCTCGAACAAATATCCCGCTAATTGCAACTACAGGCTGATGAGGACACAAATTAACTGGTTAATTTGCAATCGGGATAATTAAAATAGCGGGTTATTTGGCAAACTCAAGCTGATGAAGACAGACCTTCTGTGATCTTCTCTATCAAAATCTTCTTGACCCCCTTCCCCCCTCCCGCTTCTTCACCCCCTCACCATTTCCCATTCATCACCCCTACCCCATGCTACTCACTGTTACTTTGCAAGCATTATTATCTTCACCCAGTCTTCCAAGTGTCATTGTGATTATTGGTAACATACCCCTTCCTACCCCCTCTCTCTTTCTTATCCTTTTTCCTCCACCCCCCCCCCCCCCCCCCCCCCCCTCCTCCTCAACCCTCCTCTCAGCATTACTTCAGCACACTCTGATGTGGTGCCGGCATTATTCATCCTGATCATCCAGTCTTCATACCACTGCAACAATCAGCAACATCTCCCTTTTCAGTCCTCCCCTCTTCGTCACCCCCTATCACAACACTCTTTTAGTTTGTTGGCATTGCTGATTTTGTTCATCCAGTCTCCCAGGTCTCTATGATCATCTGCAGCATCCCTCTTCTGTATCCCTCTTCCTTACCGCTCCCTTCCCACTCCCCTCTTCGTTCCTTGATCTTCTCTACACTTCCTTACCCCCCCCCCACTCCTCTCCCATTTCCTAACCCCCTTTTGTATCTCCACCCCTCCCCCATCCCTCACCACATGATCTTGTTCATACAGTCTATTGTGATTTTCAGCAAAATCCACCACCCTTACCTCCTCCTCCCAACTCCCTTTGTTATCCTCTCCTCTTCCTTGACCCTCCCCGTTTCTCGACCCCTCCAGGGGAGTGTTTCACAAAGACTGAGATAGACTTTAAGTTGGACTTAACTATAGCAGGCCGTTCATGCCCCTGTTTGCTCTCACCATTATGATTTTTAGATAATATCTTTTCCCTCAATAATTATCAAAAAATGTAAATTCTGTAGATTTGTGACCATGATTTGTACGTCCCTTGAGAGACCAATGCCAGTAAATGGTGAGAGAGAACAGTGGCATGAACGGCCTGCCATATTTAAGTCCAACTTAAAGTCGATCTTAGTCTTTGTGAAACACCCCCCTGAATTATAACACCATGCACTCACTGTTATTTTGCTGGCATTGTTGATTCTGTTCACCCAGTCTTCCATGTCTCTGTGATTGTCAGCCTGGAAGTAGAACTCTCGCTTTGATGTCGTCACAACTAAAGTACAAAACAAAAATGGTATGTGTCAGGCAATTCATTCATATCCCCCCTCCCCCCCAAAAAATAATGAAAAAATGAAAAAATGGAAAAAAAATGTATAAATAACATTTTCTTTGAAGATGCAATTTAAGGACAAAAGGTATTTACTCTCACATGTTGATAGTGTGCATCTTAAATTTGCAAAACTTACATGACATTTAATCTAGTTTAAGAGTTTATGGGAGTGACCAATTAGGCTAACATGTACATCATAATGCATTGTTTATAAATGAGGGTTGAAAAAAGGGGTTTGGTATGCCTACCAATCTGTTCAGAGCCAAAAAAGGGCATTATAAACGATGAGTTTAACACCCAGTTAATAAAATAATTGTAAACATCATGGTATTACAGATCTAGCTTTTAACAAATTTATGAATAGTTTTACTGAATATGTTACAATATAGTGAATCAAAAGTCATGAAATGTGTTCAATGTTGATAAATTTCAAATCAATCTCTCTTCAAATAATAGACATAGTCTCTATTCTGACTGCTAATCAACTCAAAGAATTCTTTTATAAATTCATTTATAAATGAAAAAAAGTACACATATTTCCGTCTATTTTAAAATCACAAAATGTACCATTGGCCAGATAACAATAAGTTTAAAGCATTTAATTGATCTACATTTGTATGACAGGGCATACTGGTAATAAAATAGAGAGAAAGCTGATATTAGTACTTCAAAACATACAGGTTCCAACAGAAGTATTCATATTGGGCCCAGGAAATAAAAGCTCTTGTTACAGGTACTATTGAATGTTTAAAAAAAAATTGTAAAACTCTTCCAAAAAGTTATGACAAGATATTGAATACAAAAATGGGGTTGATAATCATGACATATCTTTGAAATTATTCCTACATCTATTGTAATGATAATTGTGATGTGACATAATTTTTTTGTTTTGCTTTGAAATGTGTATGTTGTGTTGGTATTAGTTTGTTCCTTTGAATTGCATGTTTTGTAATCTTTTAGTCATTCTGAGATGCAGTGAACCACTTGATTGGCCCACCAGAGCTTTCAGAGAGGTGCTGCTGTTTCAGCACACTTTGTAAGATGTTTGGTGATGTTTTGCAACTTATATTAACCCCTCCCCCTCCCCCCTCCCCCAAATAAAATGATATGATTTCATACTTATTCCTCCTGGAGTACAAAGAAGAAGTAATACATTTTCCCCTTTACATTACAAATGTAGTTTTCTAGAGAGCTATTTTTTCTACAGTATGTGACAAATCTAACAGCTCAATAACTTTCACAACAGTATAAGAGTGAAAAATAGTACTTAACTTTAAAAAAATATATATTAAAATCATTCACAAGGCAAAATATCTGTGGAATTAAAAAAAAAAAAAGCCCTGCCAACAGCAGACTGACTGATGTGGACATAACAAACGATAAAGGTTAAAAAGTGTGAACAATTATAACCACAATCTAGACAGGCTGAGCGAGTAATGATGAATCAGAATCATAGGAGCGGTGAAATTACTCTGTTCTTTGTCCTCATGCACCCAGCCAATTCAGGTGATTGTAGTTTGATTACAGTGTCCTTTAAAGGTAAAGACCAGTATTGGTAATGCCCCAATTTCAAAAAATGAAATGGAAGCTCTCATTACCAATCATGTGAAAGAATATGTTTTGACTAATACATGATGATACAAAATTTGCCGGGAAACCGCCTACTAATTCATATATTTGGTAAATTTGTTTCTCTCATGGTCGTGTGAGAGATATAGGGTAGTCCCGTATACATCTTTCTGTGTATAGTGCTTGTAACTTTACGAAGAATGGGCCAAATTTCTTATCATTTTGATGATTCCAGAACCTTGCAGATACTAGATGCTAGATGATCAACCTTTTCTGATCGATTCCACAACGTTTCTTTCACAATGCAATCGCATGACCATTACTGGTCTTTACCTTTAAAAGTACATTGTAAATATTAAACACAGATATTAGGCGGTGTCACACACAAAAATCCCATAAAAAATCCCTTGAAAAATTCTTTCAAGGGAGAATTTTCTTGCTTCGTTAGAGGATTTTTAATGGGATAATTGGTGACAGACAGCAATTAAGAGGATAACTAAAATCCGGATTTTCGGCCTCTGTGTGACACCGCCTATTGAGATCTACAGATAGACTTGCATGAATTAACTTCTAGTCATCTAATGAAGTGTATTACTGTACGTGAACAGTCAAACCTGTTGCAGTGACCACCTGTACAGCAAGACAACCTGTCCACATACTATAAATATCTAATTTTCTGATTCCCTAAAAACAGTGTTTCTCTTTGAAACATATTTTAAACGAAACTCTACATAAAGACCACCTGCCTATAAAGACCACTTACTGTTAATTATGTCCCCTTTTTCATGATTACCACATAACCTCTTTATTTATCTCTCTCTTTCTCATTATAGTATCATTACAAATGAATAATTTACCAATTTTAAACTCCAATTTCATGTACATAATTATTAATAATATATATAGCCTAATATAAAATTGGGATAGGACCAGACTGATATTGCTAAAATTAAACTACAAACACTGTATATAATAATATCCTTTCCATTCCTCTGACTCATTCCCTTCTCCCCCCCCCCCTTACTCTCTCTCTCTCTCTCTCTCTCCAGTGAAAAAAATACACAGGGGCTCAGGGCGAATTAGCCCCCAAAATGCAAAAAAGAGCCCCCAAAACCATGAAAGAGCCCCCGTAAATGTGCATAGAGTTCAATGCAAAACAAATTAAAGAGTGTTATTTTCATGCAAGCAAGCTTGAAAAGTAGCCCCCAAAATGTTTGAAGTATTTTTTCCCTGTCTCTCTCTCTCTCTCTCGCTCTCTCCTTTTACTCTCCTAGTGCTTTCAAATTCTGTGCATCCCTCTCACGCTTATAATCTGTTATTGATGTTATTAATTATGCTACAAGTACATGCTTGTTTAATCTTACTCTGATGTCTATGCCTATCTTTTATTACTGATGTATTTCAATTATTACCGTTTTTATAAATGTACATTATTTTATTGCTTGTAAACAAAAAAATCCAATGTAACATTTCCATCTATTGAATTTGAAAAAATAAAATTGAAGTGAATTGAATTGAATTGAATAACTGGATCTTAAACACTGGATCTTCCCTTAGCCTCTGAACTTGATGAAGAATTAAACAATTACAAGGCACAGCCCACAGTGGCTTAAAAACTCCTCTTCAGATATTCAGAAGCCCTATCCTTGTGAAAAAGAAACCATTTTTACACGGTTGCCGCTGATTTGAAATCTACATGTATATAGAAAATGACTAAATTTGAGCCCCCCCCCCCCCAAAAAAAAAAAAAAAAAAAAAAAAACACAACAACAACAAACAAACAAAAACAAATCTTCTTAAACTTAAAATGCAATGTCAATATTAATACGATACATATGAATTAAAGCTTTTACAAACTCACCTAATTCTATATTGTCTGCTGAAAGCCAGAAGGCGTCAACTCGATCATTCAACACAGAACTACAACCCTTCTGGCTCTCAACAGTCAATGTTTTTCCCACAAAATATCAAATAAGTGGTCTGGGAGTTGATTGAGTCTTCAGAAAGGAAAACTAGCTAGTTATAACCAATGTAAAGTGGAATATTGCAGCTCAAAGATCCTAAAATTGTGCCTGATCCATAGCAGCTGATCCTCTCCAAAAAGGAACCCTGGTATCAAACACTGTCACTGAATTTGGATGCATAGATGATGTAAAAGAGAAGGTCTATATACCCATACGTCTTTCTGGCGATAAACAGAAGCATATTATATGATGCAGTATTTCCTTAAATACATCGACTTCAAAGTTCAAACTATATAAAATTCAGGAATCAAGAACTTTTTACCCTCTGGCGCATCAAAATATTCTGGCTTGTCACTCTTTTGTCTGATTTTTTAGAAGTGATAATAGATGTTCTCGATTTGTGTGCAACCAAACCCATTCAGGCAGGGTGAATCATGCACTAAGCATAGCTTCAACAGGAAAGTGCCGATGACAAAGCTAAATGGTGGAAAGGGGGTAGGCCCGCCGGTAGCTCTACAGGCGGCCGTGAAGTTTAGGGGAAGTCCTGGAATGTTTATTACAATGAAAATTCTTGATGCATAACACATTGTTATGGTCATGTAATTCCAAAATATAACGCTCTGATGCTGCCTTAATAGAGTTTGTAAACTACGCGGTGAGTAGGGAAATACCTAGGGAAATACCTGGGGAAAATCCCTGTCAGCAGCCCTGATACGATTACAGATTAAGAGCCATCATGAAAATGAATAGTCCTTAGTTGAATATGACTTACCGGTACTGAATGGCATGATTAAAAATGAATAAAATGACACTATAACCAAGAAAAATAAGAAACCAATTTTGTCCACTTTAATGCATCACACTATTTAAAACTTTAGTGGTAGTGGTTTAGTGGTGGTTATTTTACCTGACTGCTAAAAAAACCATAAATGCTTGTTAGTAAGCAATTAAGCCCCAAAGAAGTTCAAATACTACCCATATTTTTGTTTTTATCTGCAGTACGATATTTAACATTAAATCAGTCTTTTTCATAGAATGATTTTAGAAACACAATTGATCATTGTATGCAAATACATTGAGACTATGAATCAGGAAAAAAATACTTGAAGAATTTCGGGGGCTACTTTTCAAGCTTGCTTGCATGAAAATAACACTCTTTAATTTGTTTTGCATTGAACTCTATGCAAATTTTAGGGGCTCTTTTATGACTTTCGGGGGCTCTTTTGGGCATTAATGCTAGTGTAACCTTAGCCTCTTGTCGATGCCCTCGCGCTGTTGGAGTCTCTAAATTCTGACGAGCGAAGCGAGTCAGAGAAACAGAGGCGCTCGCGCTGAGGGCCTCTTGACAAGTGATCTGGATTTCTTATGTTTTACTTTGTTTGGCGAATATTAAAGCCTAGTTGGGCAATCCCGAACACACACGTACACACGCACAATCGCTGCGGTCTAGACATGCATAATTCAGTAGGAAATCGGGTCTCATGAATATATAATTCAGATCACTTGTCAAGAGGCCCTCAGCGCGAGCGCCTCGGTTTCTCTGACTCGCTTCGCTCGTCAGAATTTAAACTCCAACAGCGCGAGGGCATCGACAAGAGGCTAGTGTAACCTCAAAGGTTAGAGAGAAGAATTTTGAGCTATTTAACAAAAATGAAATAAAAATATTAAAACAATTATTGTTTATATATTTGAACTAATCTTTAAAAGTAAATTTTCAAGTTTCATGTGAACATCTCATCATCATAACGTGCTAAAAGAGAAGTTGCCTGTTAGGTATTTATTTTTGTTCTGAGTGCATTTAAAACTTCCAAGTTTAACTACTACACTTAAGATAAAACCCTTCACCATGTATATTGTAATCTTGATGTCTATAATAATACATTTTGAAAGAACCACTCAAAGTCTAAATATGTAATTCTAAATGAAGCTAGATATATCTGAAATGACCTCAATTCTCATTTCCTGGATAAACCACCACTGAAAGTTTTACTTACCAAAACAATATTCCACTTTAGGCCTTTGTTTTTCAGCAATTCGAGCCTGGAAATGAACAAAAATAGAGAAGGAAGGATAAGACGTTTGATTGTGATGGGGGCATTAATTAATAGAGAAATACAAGTCTTCTGAGGATCCAAATGAAGAGAGAGAGAGAGAAAACGATTTCTGTGGGGGTTTTCTATGACATAAAGTGTAAGACTTTTAATACTGGTCAAACAGTTTTTGAGCGTCAAGTAACGCCTGGCTGGAATGCTGCCCAGGGAGTGGAGGGCAAGCACTGAATCCAATGACCAGGGTAAAAGTATATTTGTAAAGCGCTTAGAGACATTGTAGATGTATTAAGCGCTATATAAAACAGAATATTATTATTATTATATGCTTCATTTCTGAATTTTATAATACAGAGCTCAGTGGATGTAGCGCAAGGCGTACATGTATGTTGCATGCTTTTGCCACTCATTTCACATACACAAAAAAGGTAGCCGTTTTTTACCGTGCCATAACTGAACAAGGCTTAATGTATCGATCTACTTTCAGGACAGAAACTTCACAATAATCTATACAAACATGTACCTGTAAACAAAAGTACACCAAATTTACAATTACATACAGGATATTTTTTCTTCAGGGAAAGCTAAATGGGATAAAATAAAGAACTTTTAATCCCCCTTCCAATATTCGCTATTTTAACTCTAGCACTGTATCATGGATGGATGGCATCTCAAAGCACTTGAAGTGTGTCCAGCGGAAAGGTGATACATCTATATAAATTTAAAATGTCATTATCTTTATCATCATTATAAATGAAAGTTTGAAAATTGGCAAAGAACTTCCACAGGCTGCACAGGAAATGTGATGGAATCTTAATACCGGTACTCACTTTTCACAACTTTAAATAAGTTGTCACATGAAAAATCCCAAACATGCCATTTCACGGTACCGGTAACTTTCCAATAAGTATGAACAAAGACCTGAAGTTGAGTTTCCAAAGAAAATTCCAACGCACAAAGCTCACATCACCTCTCTAGCTCTGTCCAACCATGACACAGCTCCTAGTTTAATCAAGAACTTGGTGACAAAGTGTGAGCATGAAGAGAGAGGTCTGCTCTTTCTGGGGATTTGATCGCGTCGTCGTGGAATGACAAGGAGCGAAACGGAAAGAAGACCCTCCCGTCGAAGGTCACGGCTTCTGCTTTCCCCAAGGCAAGTGACAGTTCAGCTGTCGGGTGAAGACGCAGGCACTCCGTCCAGGGGCACCCCCTCCTGACCCACTTCAGCGGCGACGGCAGGGGGGACATGCTTCGTGTCTATGAATCATCCACCGATAAGAAGCTCTGAATCACTCCCGTCTCAAAGGGATGTCATCACTTGGAACAAGATCCCCTCGAGAAGTCTCTTTCATCTACCCCCCCCCATTTTTGGATGAAAGCTCTTGTCGGCTTCTAGTCTTTCTGATAGTGCAGATCGCAAAGTAATCATGCCATGTCGGAGTCATTAATTTTTATGTCAAGCAGAGTAGTCCTCAAACACCAACTCACATGTTTTCTTTTGTACACACTATGGTCCAATTCTTTATACATTAACTAGTTATGGACGGTTTAGTATTAGTACTGTACAGTACATGTGATGCCTGTATAGCAATGGCCTGGACATCCCACACTGTTAGAACAAGTATTACAATTTTTAATCAAGTTGGTTAAAATTTTAATCAACCACGGATTACCAGGTGAATCACACAATCGTTGGTTAAACTTTAACCAACAGCCTGTTGATTAAAATTTAACCTGTGGTTGATTAAAAATTTTAATCAATTATTGGTTAAAAAAATTTGCTCAATGTTGGTTAAAATGGTGTTGATTAAACTTTAACCATTTGTTGATTAAAATTTTAATCTTTTGTTGGTTATTTATGCTTTGTTCGGGGCTGATTCACATGTTGTTGGTTAAACTTACATGGGCCGTTGGTTAAAATTGTAACCATTGTAGGTTAATTATTTTTTGATTCACACGGTGTTGGTTAAACTTTAGTGGGTTGTTGGTTACAGTTATAACCACTGTTGGTTAAACTTACGGGGGTTTGGAGGTCTTATCCTCGTGATTGCAGGTAAGAAATGGTTTAATATGATTATCATCAATGCTAAGATTGGAAGGAAGAAGTGAAATAAGGTTCTTGCTCAAATTAAAAACGCTTTGTGTCCCGGCCCGTAGGTTGTAGCTCAGCCAGTAAGTGTAACGGATGACCTACCCAAATTGCATGCAAAGACGTTTCACTTTATGATGACATCTTATTTTATATTTAATTGTTTTAAACAATTAGATACAATTAGATTTAAAAAATAAGATTATTATTCATGCATGCAATTTGGGTAGGTGATCCGTAATAGGCCTACACTTCTCCTTCTTTAATTGGGTCTGCCTCCTTCACGGTTGAAGATTCTTGCAGACTGACGAGTGTGTGTGTGCGCATACGTTAGCCAGGTAGTGCACGGTGCAATCAAAATGTTACTTATTGGCCCGGCTTATTGGTTGAGCTACGTACAGCCTAGGGGACACAAATCGTTTTTGATTTGAGCAAGAACCTTATTTCACTTCTTCCTTACAATCTTAGAATTGATGATGATAATATTAAAATAATTTCTTACCTGAAAACACGGAGATAAGACCGTCCAAACCCCCATTTCTCAGGTCCTCGCGACAACCTCCATTGTTAATTTTGTCGCACGCGTAAACTGCATGTACTTTGCATGTACTTAATTTATTTGTATGTCGAGCGATCGCTAGCTACGCGCTTCGATATCGTTCCGTTGGGTCACGTGACCAGTACTTTAATCAACATTGATTAAACTTTAACCGGAAGGGGGCTTTCATTACTGTCGGAATTTTGTTTTTAATCCATGCTGGGTTACAATTTTTCCCAACGACTTAGACTTAACCAACATAGGTTAAAAGGAATAATTTTGATCAACACTGTTTTTAACCAACGCAAGATTAAAAGTAAATTTTAATCAACACTACATTTTTAACCAACGTTGAGCGTTTTTTAATCAACAATTTTTTAACCCACAGTTTTTTAATACTTGTTTTAACAGTGCACTAGACAACAGACAGACAGGTGACAGCCCCATGAGATTAATACCCTATGAGACCAACGGTTTACAAGTCTGTCTAGTGAACCCTCACAAAAGTTGTAAGAAAGCCTACGAGTTTCATGGGCTGTTGGTCTCATGAGACATTGGTTTTACATTATAAAATGCTCTGATAAAATCATAACTATTCAGAAGGCCCAGGAGACCGATGTGGACTGTCCATCTCATGGACTATCAGTCCTGTGGACTGTACCAGCATTGGCAATTGGACATGACATACTGTACTGAATCCCTTGCCACTGAGGAACAACCCTGTACAGGGTGCACCATGAATTCACGAGCTGTTGGTCTTGTGGGCTTCAGAGACATGTCGGTCTTGTGGACCACATCAGTGTCATCTCTGTTTGCACAGGGGTGGGGCGATGCAAATACGATATGCATAAACAGGGATACAAAGATGACACAGACACGGACTGTGAGTGTGGAACATCCGTGTAATCCATGTCACACCTATTAAGATGCCCACTCCTAGATGACCAATGCTGCCTGGAAGACCTAGTGGCAGCAAATGAGAAGGTTCTTCAGTGTGCAAGAGCCTGGCAGAATGTTTGAGCTCAGATGATGGACACAAAAGAAGTGTTGTATTTTTCTTTATAAGTTTGTGTTAACCAATTTTATGACGTGAAGCTCATAGAGAATTAAGTTACAATTATCATGTGCTATGCAAATTAAATGTAATTATCATTATATTATTTAAAAAAAACCTCAAATAACGTAATCTTTCAGACGTGCCACAAGTCTGACATCATGGGCTGTAGCCAATGGTGAAGGGTCCAATTTGGCTATGGCATACTGCACATACTGAATCCCTTGCCACTGAGGAAAGAGCCAATAAGAATAACTTTACTAAAGATACAATGTACACCTGTCTTTATAGACAGGTTTCACTGTATAACATTGCACTCAGTAGAACATGTAATATCAAATGGTGTAAGTTGTTTCAAGTTCTTTATAGCTGGTGCATGTGATTGCAGAATACTGAAGCATCCAGATTCAAGGGCGAGTCTTAATTTGCACTATCTGCACAATCCATGGATTTCAAGTGAATGTAAGAAGACAAAACTAAATGAAAGTGACTGAGTTTATGCCTAAAAGTAGATCTACCTCGAAATGCTTGACTAAAGCACCGAAACAAATTGAACTAATCTACGATACTATAAATCTGTTGTTTTTCTCTTCTTTGTCCAATTAGCGAACAATGCCTGCTATAATTATCTTCAAGTTTAATTTAAAGGATATTAATCAAGTGTATGACAGTTATTTCCTTTGGAACTAATATGTTAACTAGACGCAGGTCCTTAAAGGCTAAGTCCACACCAAAAATAACTTGCTTTCCATAGATGCAGAAGAACAGGAGAAACAGAGCAAAAACCGTTCAAGGAAAATTGGATCACTTGCTAATAAGGAAGTTATAAAATTTTAGAGAGGCATGACAAACCGTGCTATGGAACAATGAAAATCACTACACAAATTATCATTTGATGATTATTACTATCCATGTGGATATATAGTAGACGGGCTGGGTATAGACCATCTATGAGAATAGACCAACCGGGTAGCAGACGAAATGGCTGTAGACCAAACGGCAATAAACCTACATATCATCTGCTGAGATAGCCTATCCGATAGGCGTCGGGCTAAATGGCAAGTGTACTAATCGCGTTATGGAGACTGACATCGGCGCGGGCGACAGCCCGAGCGCCTATCATCACTGGTCAACTCATCATTATTCATATATGTGTATCCTATGTGTGACGAGCGTAT
This sequence comes from Strongylocentrotus droebachiensis, assembly GCA_035222895.1. NCBI lineage: Eukaryota > Metazoa > Echinodermata > Echinoidea > Camarodonta > Strongylocentrotidae > Strongylocentrotus > Strongylocentrotus droebachiensis. Next base: position 7,373 of record JAVYIG010010936.1, on the reverse strand, counting down.
TCTCATGCATGATTCATAAGACTAGCCTTATTTGGTGATCGATCACTTTGATTCAACCATTCAAATATCATCTCCAGGTTCCTCATCGCTCATTGGCCTATTTTGGTCCATGCTACATAAATATTCATGAAAGAGCTTTACAGGGGGTTCGTAGATTTTCTACGAACGAAACATGGTACATAAAAGAAAATAAAACTTTTCGCATGCACCAGTGATGATAGGCGCTCGGGCTGACGCCCGCGCCGATGTCACTCTCCAAATAAAAGCGATTAGTATACTTGTACAGCCCGACGCATATCGGATAGGCTACTGCTGAGACTGAGACATACATGAACATGTAGAAGGTGGGCAAACTTTGGGATCTCGGCAGACTAATTGGTACTCTACTTAGTCTACTACTGTAAACGCTGTTATTTTTGCATGATTAATTTTTCGCGCTGAGCGACCCCAAAACATATTCGCAGGTTCTTCAATTCACGAAATCCGTGAAAATTAATGTAACACAAATATTTCTAATTTTACAGTATCTGAGTGAACCCCATTTGCTCTTTGTAATCTCCAAAACTAGATAGTGGTCCTTTGATGGGACTATGAATTGTATGTTTCCTCCTTAGGCTACAGGTAAAGGAAACAAAAGCACCCTTCTGCTTCTCAGCTAGGAGATGACAGAGCTACCAAGTGTCACACATTAGGCGTGACGTCACGCATTTCAAGGGTCTGAAAACTCTCTCACGCACAACGCGCGCGCTAGATTTTGAAAAAACGCTATACCTTATACGTGTGTTATACCCTCGCTTGCGCGCCGAATCATGAAAATGTCACGCATTGCTGATCTTTGAACTTGGCGTCTCTGAGATGATCTACCCTAGGCTGCTATCAGTGCAGGCACTGTTGGTACAGCATCCAGGCCAACCTACGCTGGTCCTGGGGAATATCTGCTGCTGCACAGGATGTGCCTGGACAAAGGAGCAACAGAAGTTGCATTCACACTGCACGCAAAAATCATTAACTTTTCGCACATTCCAGCAAACATGACGAAAAAACAAAATTGAAAATTCCACCTCTGGAGTGTGATGTTTTGTAAATGCCTACGAAAATTTCAGTGTAAATCAAAACTTAGGTATGATTCTGTTTTATCGTCACCTGACTCTCCTTGCTTCTGTGCGATCTCATGCAGGGTAGCAACAAGTCGAGCATTTACATCACTGACAAAAAAAATCGGTATAAGCAAACACTGACAGTTTCTTATGCCTTTTTCAATAGTGGAAATGGCAGTCCAAGAAATCAATGATTTTTCAAAAATGGAGTGTCGGATGTGTAAGTGGGCCTTGTGAGTCAATCGGGCATGAAGGTGTGAGAGATGACCCTTTCAAAGACTCATAATCATGGGTTCTCATAGGGAATTTGACACCATTCAGGTGTTTACCCGACTTCAGGTGTTATCAGTCACCAAGAGTGGACCTCGCTTTTACGAATACCGGGTCTTATGTAATGCGCACACCTCCACCATCATCAGGAGAGCAATAAGGAAAGCGCAATAAGGAAAGCTTATCATCATAAATTTTCCTCATGGGAAAACCTTTACAACAACTTTAGTGGGCCATTAATTAAGTTTCACTGCTTGCAAGATTTTAAAACACATTAATTAAAAATACCACCAAGTCCAGTCTATTAAAAGAGTGAGCTATAATTCAGAGTATTAATGTAGAAAATGCAGACACTATGCAGGGCTCTACACTTTCCTTTTTTGGTAGGGCTTTTCAGTCTGTATAACTCTGTATGCATGAGCCCTGTATGTGAAAATTGTACATTTTGCACATACTGCTGCCAAAAAGTATTCATAACAAAATAAAGAAACATATGTCACTTTCTGAATCTCGGTAGGTGTATACCGGTACTGGTTTCATCCCATGTACACGTATAGGATAGTAGGATACACAACTAATAAAGGAGTATACTTACATTTGAAATATTTGTGAGTTGAATTTCTAAAATGGGTCTTCTGGCAGCTTCGGGTAGATTCTGTGAGAGAGGAGGAGGGAGGGGGAAAAAATGGCAAAATTTGAATAATACATGATGGCTTTTGAGTGAATAAATTGTCTACAGAGTAAATTTGCATACATGTACACTGTAGATGTACTGTACAACAGAAATATGTCCAACAGAAATATGCAAAATTTTAATTGATTACTTCTGATTTTTCACATTCCACAGTGATCACTTGTAGAGGAACCATGGATAGAGTTCCTGTAGGCATTAGCTAGGTTAACTTCATTTTCAAAATCTGTGATTCAGGTGGCTATCTCATCAATTCAGCTCTCAATTAACATAAGAAAAAGAGGATCATGGGGGACCAATGGTCACCGATTAGGTATTGCTTTCTATATAGAGTTATCACAATTGTTTATAAACAAATTGCTTATAATCGTTTAAATTGGTTGATTGTCTTACTATTCTTAATTGATATAGGAATACAACATAATGAAGAGCTTTGGAAGCAATAATACAAACAAAATGCTACATTCAATATTCACACAATATTAATCAAATGCAATGTTAGACTGAAGCCATTGATAGCTGCAAATTTTCCTGTGCATTGAGCCAGCTAGAATATCACCTGACTAGCATATAAACCATGCATATAACCATTATATAACTTGCATAATATGACCCACTTAGTAATGGAATACCGTCAGTTTTGTAGTTTTTGTACCTTACACTGGTATCTGTGCTGGAGATATAAGAGAAATTACACGTAACTGGTAATAGCACTGAAAGTGTATCACCCTGAAACTAATTTAGTATTAATAGAAGCTGAAAATGAGAGCAAGTAAAAAAAAATTAAAAAAAGGTCGGGGAAAAAAATGAGGAAAATCCAATCAAGAATGGGAAAGTATTGATTTTGTATCATGTTAAGTTTTCGGTGATCAAATTCAAATAGGCAGCTATTTGATATACATTTGGGGCACTTCTCCTACATTTATCTGGTCTGTATACCGGTAGAGCAAGTTTTCATTAATTTCAATGTGCCTGCTTGTTGATGAAATCCCAATTATTATTTTTATAATCGAAGAGGCATTTATTTACTTGCTACAATTTTCTTCAAAGAAGTTATAAAATCATTAAATCTTTAGTACAGAGTAAATAGGAAAGGTGCTCTAAATATGTGTTTCAGAATTGCCAAATCGAATTTTGATCAAATGTTTCAAAACATTAAAAATGCATCACTTTCTTATCCTTCATCAAATGATCATGAAATTTTGTACTGTTCTGCTTCTGTTATGCTTATGATTTTGTTTCAGAAGCTAACTCAAAGCTAGAATGGACTTTTCATTTAATGAGAAAGTAAAAAAACGCTCAGCCTGGAAGCCACCCTATTTGCTTGTAACAGCCGATAGAATAAAAGTGAGGGGAGCGCGGGAGGAAGGCTAATACTAATGTGCAATCCATAGAACATGATATTCCCTGGAGAATATTTGATTTCTATCTGGCTTGAGTCATGTGCTACTATTTGGCTGGGGTCCAAACCATGAACTAACCTCAAAGGTCCTACTGTTTCCGCCACATCAAGGGGATATGGAGGGGACAGATAGATTTTTTTTTTTTTTTTACAATACAGCAGCGCTCTTTGTCAGGCTCAACACTTTGTACATGTAGCCGTCTGTAGGGGGAAATTATGATAGTAATTTTACCTTTTTCCCCATGTTTCTCTCTCACTCATTCCATTAAAAAAAAATTGTCATTACCGTTATGATTCTGACATTTGCCTGTGTACGTATGTTAATTTTGTTGTTTAAATTAAATGTATGACACTGTACCTCCTTTTCTTTTTTTTCTTTCATATGCCGTTATTCATTACTTGCCCATAATGTTTAGTACGGTATGTTCATTTTTTAGTATTAACAAAATATGATTCTGTACCTCTGCATTCATTTTTATTTTGCTGACTGTTTTCAATGTAAACTCAAGGTTAGGCCTATACCTGCAGATTCCTCATGTAACTATTTCACAGGAGCCATTTCAGCTGTTGGTGGGATCCATTCAAATACAAATATTTTGGATTCCAAAGGATTTGATAAATTACGATTTCATTTCAAATGTCCTTAAATTATAAACAATCACCTTCTTCTAAAAGAACGCTTTTGAACAGGTGAACAGTTTACAATAGAGAGGGATTTTTGTTTTCTTTCTTCCTTTTCTTCTTGTTGTAAAGAAGCTTTTGGTTCTAGGACACATGCTACAATGTTAGTTGCAACAAGGTAAATTTCCACCAGCAACTAAATTCCTCACTTTAACCTCTGGACAAAACACTCTATATATAAATGTTCTATTAGATATACAGTAGGCTTGCGGCTGCACCATGTGAGAGAGGGGGAGGATTGGGAGACCTGGAAAGGACTCTCGGTAATCTTTCTTCCTTAAGTGTGTGTAGTCCTACACAATATTGTAGTTCAGTAATTAGTGCAAAACAAAAGAGGCTTTTCGAGCAACAAGAGCTACACTTGCTCAGAAAGTGAAAGCTAAATTTCCTCTTGAATTTGAGCATACAGTAGCTACTGTACAAGCTACGGTGGGACATGGGGTAGATGTGCCCCCAAATCAAATTGATAACAAAACTATTTATTTTTATTAAAGAAAAAACGAGAGACGTTATAACTCCCCTCAAATACTGCCCGTACTTGATCGCAATCATTTTATCACCCCCCCCCCCTAGCCCCTATATCGGTGCCCCCCTCGTTAAATGGCTGACCCATACTGCACCACTTCCAGCAGTTGTGCATCAGAGGCAATGGTGACAAAGAAAGTACATGAAATTCTGGATTTATGCATATCATCATTTCATCAAATTCTTGGTTAACATTTATTGAATCTGTCCATACTGTATTTAATATGCTTTCATTATGCCAGGAAATTCTTCAGAAAGTCCTGTATACATATATATTTCGTTGGTGAATACAAGATTTATCTGGGGGCCAGGGGTACTAACTTTCGATTGCCTCTTCTGCCGTAATCTTTTCAAACTTCTTGGAGGTTCCTTGATTGGTTTCTCTGATTTGTTCGTGCTTTAATTGAAACCAACTCGTCTTTAAAGGCATCGTTTAACAATGTTAAATCTGAGATGCATGGCCCTTCGTGTTATCAGTGTCTGTGATATGGTGTAATATTGAAGCCCTAGAAAAATTGTGCTTCAAAATGATTATGAAGTGCCTCAAAAAAAGTAAAAATCGTTGAGTGATTTTGATTTCCAATCATAAATAACTCGGTAATCAGACAAAAGTCATGGGGTTTCTGACTGACCTACAGGCTTATAATTATCATTGCGACATGAGCTAAATCCAGGACTTTGTTTCAGAATCTGAGACGAAGATACCCAATCCCTTTAAGTTATTTTTAGACCAAAGTTGCCCTTTCACATATACATGTACATCCCATATAATTCTCTCCCTCTCTCTCTCTCTGTATCTCTCTCTGTCTCTCTCTGTCTCTCTGTCTCTCTCTGTCTCTCTGTCTCTCTCTGTATCTCACTCTCTCTCACTCTCTTTCATTTTCGATGTCCTAACCAAGATAAAGGCATACACCCACGCATCCTCTTAGGAAATGTCACTGTTCTTATTAAAGGTACCTATCACGTTTTATATTACGGAAATCTGGCCTCCAAACCAAACAATTATTTTACCATTCGAGGTAATGTAATCTCATATTCAGTATGTTGTCTGTCTCGTGGGCGTAAAGGTTAACATTAGAAAGACATGATGCAAAGTATAACAGGCAGCACAGCAACCAACAAAACACAGACCTCGTGCAATTTCCCACAAAAGTAAAGGTTGTTTGTATTTACAGGAAACTTTACAAAGTTTTCCTGCATATCTTTTACGATAGCAAAAGTGGTTCAAAATATCTATGATAATCTCTTCTCTGAAGCTTTATGCTTTGCTTTAAAACATATTTCTACCTTCCACTTAATACGGAAGTGGTATACGCTAAAAATAGGATACATGAAAAGAAAGTTGTTTTGTTTTGTAAACAGATGCAAGATGTGTTATAACATAGAGCACGTGTCTCATGTTCATGTATACTTTCTACCCTCAACTTTCAGAAAAAGATACCGTAAGTAGTGTGTGCTCAAAATAGGATACATGAAAGGAAAGTTGTTTTGTTTTGTAGACAGATCTTGCAAGACGTAGAGTAACATAGAGCACACGCCTCATGTTGGAGACACTTAAGGAGATAAAGATTATTTCTTGTCTTTGTTCTGGAAAATTGATGTACCTGTACCTGTATTAAGAACATAATTTCATGAGTTGAGAAAAATAACATGCTCTATGGTAGTGCTGTCAAAGAGTACAAATTTCTTTGTCGACATGTTGTGTCTTGTCACTTTAATGTGACATATGTGATTTATGTCAGCAACATTGAATCTTTGTTGACATTTCCTCTTCTCATAAAAATACAGTTTTATTGAAAAGCTTTTTTTTCACCAAAAGGCCTGTCAACGACAGCACTATACTATACTAGAGCAGTGCTGTCTCTGTCACAAGCACATCTTTGCAAACAGAGAAATGGGGGGGGGGGGGGGAGATAAGAATATGTTCAGTGCACCTCCTGAACTCGAAAGTATTCAGAACAGCGCTCAAAATACACGGGGACGGTTGGCGATTCGCCCCCGTGAGCTCCATAATCACCCCCGTCATGTTGCTCACGGGGGCGATTGCAAAATTAAAAATCTCCCCCGTGGAATTATAAAATTAAGATTATCTTTTCTGATATAACTTTAACACAATATTAAGTATTCATTTTCAAACCTTAAACCAATGAAATGGAACTTAAATGACGCTTTCTCTACCATCTCTACTAGTATTCCCGATACAAACAACGGAAGCTCGCGGTGCGGCCGTCAGCACAGTGGCTATACTGCGCTGGTAGTACCGGTGTGCACGCTGACGCCCAATATCTGCTGGAGCTGGAGATCGACAATCGCGCAAGGACTGAAACATGGAGAATTTTTTCGTTGTGAAAGTTTGAATCCTCTGAAATCTGGTGTTTCTTAAAGACCAGCAAATAATGTAACCCGACCAGTAAATCAATATTGAGAAAAAGAAGAAGGCATAAGATGTTGCAGGGGCGCCTCGCCGCTACGCGGCTCGTGGACGATGATGCTCTACATGTACATCGTATTTGGGGTACCCCTCCCCCCCACCCTTAGCAAAAAGCTTGATCCGCCCCTGTGTTTTGGAAGGATATGGTAAAGACTAAAAGTAAAGAAAGAATGTAAATAAGGTTGCTCCGAATAATGAGGAGGAAATTATGTGCAGAACGGGAAGAAATGGAGAAAATGTCCTCACGGGGATAAAAGTCAATAACAGCTATGTAAC
>JAVYIG010010935.1:0-64771 GCA_035222895.1 Strongylocentrotus droebachiensis | reverse complement strand
AGGCTTCCTGGATTAAGATTAGCAACATTATTATACATTGCACATATATGCTAATTAGGCTAATTATACTACATCTACATGGAATATCTTCTCATGAATTAATGATTAATCTTTCAAAAGTGATTTACAATGTTGCATTGCACCATTTTTAGGCTTTATAGATGACAATGAAGTCCATATATTGTACACATGCTAATTAGCTCATTATGCTCATTTTGCTATTTAAGACAATTGCATTACTTGGAATCAAAAACTGGTGTCATAAATGAATTCCTCGTCATAGAAAACCCTTGAAAAGTCGTATTATCCATGTTTTCAGGCTGCCTGGATTGAGATTATCAACATTACTACATACTGCACATATATGCTAATTAGATTATTATGCTAATTAGGCTAATTATACTACATATACATGGAATATTTTCTCATGAATTAATGATTAATCTTTCAAAAGTGATTTACAATGTTGCATTGCACCATTTTTAGGCTCTATAGATAAACAATGACAATGGAGTCCATATATTGTACATATTATGCTAATTATGCTATTTAAGACAATAGTATTACTTAAAAATAAAAATTGGTGTCATAAATGAATTCCTTGTCATATAAAACCCTTGAAAAATCGTATTATCCATGTTTTCAGGCTTCTTGGATTGAGATTAGCAACATTATTACATATTGCACATATGCTAATAAGATGATTATGCTAATATGGCTATTAAAAAAGTTGCTCAAGGTTGCCAAGCTGGCAACCAAGCTGAATTTACTTAAATACCCATCTAGAACACATATCAACAAAAAACCTTGTACTTAACAACTTTTCTGGGTCTGAAAAACTTCTACAGGACTATTGAGTACGTTGACACGCATAATCAGTCGGCGTTCGTCGTGTCTCGTCCACTCAATCTAAAAGTCCCTATTTTCTTCAAGGACGACATCTAGCCCCGCTCCTAAAGTCACGTGACCTAACATCGCGATGTTACAACTGCGAGCGTTCATACTTGCCAAACACGCCAAAACATGCCAAAAGATCACACTTCGTTTTGGAATGTTTCGGGCTTGGCATTTCTGCCGGTAAAGCGTATAGTTGCCCTTGGTAACATCGCGGTCAGGCTTCGGTTTGGCATATTTTTAGCGTGTTTGGAAGACAGTGTAAATGCCCCTAGACTGCGTCAACCTTGATTTTCCTAAATCTAGTACGGTACTTGTATATGCCGCGTGCGCATAAAATATACAGTTCCTCAGGCAGACAAAGGAACATCCCTTCCCTGCTATTATGTAAAAATGTGTAGAACAGGTGTCACATGCATCTAAACAAACAAAAAATGTATTTTGTTGATGACGTCATTTTTGTCTTTGTTTAATTGAGATTATCTCGCTTATCAGTGATCGATTTTCTTCCAGATTTTGATATGTTGTAGCTGAGATAATTCTCTACGAGAAATATGACATTTATTGTTCATTTGGATGACGTCATCATAGTGAAATATTCGATTAAAGGAGACAATGCATAATTTGTCATATTTGCGTGTTATGTCTATGGGAGGTCACTTTAAAAAAAAAACATGAATCTGCATGACAATGTGTTTTGACCAGTATCTCGGTTGTTATTCAAAAGTTTTTCTCCCAAATTTAAGTATGTTGTAGCTGAGACTCGGTATATGGTCTTCGTTTTCTGATCACATGTCGGGAACATGGTCAAATTTTCAATTCAAAATGTCTTTTGAAAGTACTCAGAGACTAATTTTCTGCGACTATGCCAAGGCCGTTTGTCAGCTTAGCTTTGCATGTATTGTCTACAGGACATATTTTGGTATATTGGTTAAAGCACTCGATTTCCATTCCGGTGACCCAGGTTCGATTCCTGGTGGGTCAATTTTTGTTTGTTTTTTGCTTTGCTTTCGTTTATTATTTGATTTTATCATCTTTTTCGACTACTATCTCTCTCTCTACTCTTTCACCCTCTCTGTCTCCCTCTCACTCTCTTGCTCTGCTTCCCTCTTCTTCCCCTGATCTGCCTCCCTCTTCTTCTCTTGCTCTGTCTCCCTCTCTCTTGGCTTCTCTCTTTCTCTACTCGCTAATCCCTCTCGCCCTCTCCCTTTTCCGCCTCTGGCTCCTGTTTTCCCTCTTTTATGTCTTAGAATGTTCCTTAATTTTCTCTAGCTCTTTCCTTTACCTTAGTAATCTTATTTCACCCCTACCATGTTTCCTTATACTATCCTCTCTTCCAAGTCCTTCCAGGTGCATTCTGATTCCTCTTTCACCCCTCCGTCCAAGCTCATGTATTTTTACATGACTATAACCCGTCTCCCTCTCTCCTTCTCTATATCTATATCTTACCATTTTTCATTTTGATGACCTCATCATAGTGAAAATTTCGATTAAATGCGACATGTCAGAATTTTCTTAATTTGCGTGTCATGCTTATGGGAGGTGACTTTTTCTGAAATCTGCATTCTACATTCCAGTCTTGTTTCATTAAATTTCATTATGATCATGATTTTGATCATAATCATTTCTCAATATTTTAGTTCATCAGTTCATTCATCAGTTCATCAATTTAGCTCATCAATTCAGTTCATTTCACATCAGTTCAATCTACCAGTTCATCAATATAACTTAATACATCATTTTACATTAACATCATTATATTGGATCATTGAATTGAAGATGAGCATGATCATAAGAATTGAAGACAGACCACCTAATTCGTCCTCATGACGAATTAAATTTCTAGTTATTATTATTTTTGTTTTGTCTAGGTGAACGACCTTGTCCAGCGATGTGCCACTAAGAAGACAGAACTGGAGAAGAACATTCAGAACGTTGAAGTACAACGCCATGAAGTATACACTGTCGTGCAGAAACTACTGGACGATGTCAGTCAAGCCTACAGCATCAAAGCCAAAGAGCTTGAAGAAAGTCATCGAAATCTCATCGAGCAAATCAATGCAGTAAAGCGCAGTTTCGATGACGACCTCAACGTCTTGAAATCCAACGATCGACAAAGGATCAAAAGTATTTGTAGTTCAATAAAACTGGTATCTAATGACAGACTGTGTCGTCTGCAGACAGTCTGTCTGCTCATACCTTACTCTGTGAGGAGCTGGATGCCATGCTGAAGGAGGCTACTGATCACACTTCTGCGGCAGCCATTACGAAGAAAGCACAGGAGAACAGGTTCAAGCCTGCATATGAAACTCGTCTTGACCTCGGCAGCATAAAACCAGATCCCAAGTTGGAAGTCATTCAGTGTGTAGGTCTACGGGGACAGATGTGGGGTATGACCCCGTACTCTGATGACACTGTGGCTATTGGATATTGGGATACACATATGTTTGGTATAGGTATCATTGATTCAGCAGGTAAACAGGAGCAGTATGCTAACTTTCCAAGACACATGAGCTGTTATAGTCTCGTGTTTCAACAAGACAGGTCGTTATGCATATCGGCGAGTAAAACAGAAGCACACATATATTCTCCCAATGGATCCAGGAAATCAACTATCCACGTCAAAGGCAAAGGCTATAATAATCTCAGACTAAACAGAAGTCCATCAGATGAAATCCTCATCGCTAACAGTGAGAATCAAGTCTACATCTATAACCCAACTGGATCCACTCTCAAATACACTGTTCCAACAAAACACAACCAGACGAGCCAGGTATCTGCCACCAGGTCGGGTTTGATCATCACAAGTTCATATTGTTACACCAATCCAAGCGTGGTAACGGTGTATGACAGGGATGGGAATGCTTGTAAGTCTATACAAGCTCCAAACGGTGTCCTCCTGTATGCTGCCGTGGATGAGCAGGACAGGGTGTATATGTAGCAAGTGTTGATTGTAAGAATGGTAAAGTGGTGATACGGCTCTATGACCTTGATGGTATGAACCTGAAGGAGAGAGTTGAGTTCAATGTACTTAATCTGACGCTTAACGATAGTTGGTGTTACTTGGTTTCCCTCTCTCCAGACATGCTCGCGTTTGCTTGTCACAAGGAGTTGTATTTTATTAAAGTATCACTGTAATCCATCTCACACTCTATTATTGGTGGTGTGTATACCTATCTGCTCCAGCTCTTTTCTAATATGGGCCTATAATGTGTCATATCATATTGTTTATTATGTAATAACCAAACAAATAAGATGATGCCCATTCCCCGATAGATTTTAATTATCTGTATACAGTAGACATTATCTAATTTAATAATACGTTCCTCTATATCGAAATTGTATTTAAATACGCAAATTCTACATAGACTATATAATTCTTGCATTTTATAATAGTTTTTTTCTTTGATATTTTAACAAATGATTAGTACTGCAAAATCAAAAACAACAGCGATTACAGACACACTGTTTAAAGTTTTCCAGCTTGACTCATCGTGTTTTTTTTTTGCGATTTACTCTAGTCAGTGCAAGATGAATCTCTTTAGTATGTCAGTATTATTTGCTCTATTCTTTGATTGATATTTCTCTCTTTTTGTTTGTTTGTGACAAAACACATACTGAATAAAAAATGTACTATTGATCAAAATGTCTTTTTGAAATGTTTGGTATCGATATTCCCTCCTCCCATTTCCTTCTGTTTCATCGTAGCATAATTTAATGCTACTCAAAAGCAATTCAAATCTTTAGAGACTTTGAAGTTGAATTTAAGAGGTACCTATCACTTGAGACGCAGTAAATAGAAGCAAGTGATATGTATAACTTGAATAATATTGATTCAATTCTTGTTATTTGCCTGATGTTGTTATTTTTAAAGTATTGAAACATCTATTTTGTTTGTGCTTATATTTCTTGATTGTTATTGTAATTACTTTTTATCTTTAAATGAATAAATAATTAATACTGACCATGTTAATACCACCCCATTGTTTTTTTATGATGTAGAGAACAACAATGTATTAACACAAATGAGGTCTATGTTAACAGTCGGAAGTTATGCTTATTGACTAACATCCTAAATCATTTAAGAATATTATCATTATCTTTGTAAACTTTACTGCATTTCTGTTATAATTGATGATGTCACGTCGTATATTTCATGTGAATTCGGCAGTTGTCTTTTTCTTGATTATTACCGCTTCAATTCAATTTTACTCAGTTAAGTTAAAGGTACTATGTCCCTTTTGCAGCCAACCTCAAATGCTGTAGAACTTTGCAGGAATTATGAATATGTCATGTATGTCCTATCTGTGAAATTTAAACGTTAGCAGTGTCCTCATATTCAAATTATGCAAGGAAACCCGTTTACTTGCTAGACTTCACTGTCAGACACTACTGAGTGACCGACTGGCTTTTTTTCTTCTTTGGTAATAACATACATGAAAAGAGTTGTAAAGGGTACATGAGCATTTGTCTACATCAATAACCTACTTCTTGTGATGGCCAAGATTAAACTGATTGAATCTTTTCGCAGCATAAAACGTATGACCATTCGGTACAAATTGTCTGAAAATCAAGACTATTACTTTTGGGCTCTATAGCCCTAAAGTCGATTTGACAACTAATAGTCATTATTTTCCCATTTGAAGACATTTTCAAGCCCCACCTTTTTTAGGGAAGTTCTAAATTAGTATTATCTTTCAAATGCAGTTGGAATTTAACTTTTTCATTTTTTTGGCCTGCAAATGGGACATAGTACCTTTAAATTCGATTCAATTCCATTAAATCTACGTGAAATGATGAGGATAGTAAACCTACCTCTGGTCATGATAGTAGACATGCATGGCTAACCCAGGGATGCAGATGGAGAAAACCTCGTTTAAATGTTTCCCGATCGTTTGAAAAAATGACACACCAGTTGATATGTTTGTAAGAAGATGATATCGACGAAATTTATTGTACACTTGAACGACCTTACTTGTAGACAATTTACTTTATCCCGTTCTTTTTTTTTTTATTTCTAAAAAAGAATGTTGAGGGGGTGGGGGTCTGATAACTGCATCTCGGTGGGTAAATGTTGTTAGTTTATGTTTTTAGGTGAAGTATACTCATACAGCTTTCACCATTTTTGGGTAAATGAGTTAGCCGGATGCAGTGAAATAAACCATAGAGGTTTGGGGGGGGGGGGGGGGGGGAGGGAGGCTAAAAACCATTTTGGCCTAAGATGTTTCCTTCATTAGTTTTTGTGTCGTCATAATATTTTACATACAACCTCTTCTTGACAAATGTTGTTGCATGCCGTAAATGCGGTGACCCAATCGACTTGGATTCCCTTGTCGAGGGCTCTGGCTGGACTAACTCCGAGGGCATCCCCAGACTGACAATTTTGTCTTGAAAAAAACCCATTTTGGCCTAAAATGTTTTCTTCATTAGTTTTTGTGTCGTCATAATATTTTACATACAACCTCTTCTTGACAAATGTTGTTGTATGGGGTAAATGCGGTGACCTAATCGACTTGGATTTCCTTGTCGAGGGCTCTGGGGACTAACTACGAGGGCACCCCGAGACTGACAATTTTGTCTTGAATAGCATGGATGGTCTAAGTATTACTTTGTTTGGTCAACTCTTATGACTTTTTAGGGACAGACTACTGACCTCTAAAATGTTTATTAAAGTACCTTGGACACATGTCCCAAAGATCATATTTTGAATTTTCCTCTATATTGCTCTCTCTTGTTTAATTAGAAATAGATAGCATATATGTATACGCTAGGGAGCATATATGATGTTTTTGATGAGTTTAGAATAAATCGGAAGCGAAGTTCAGAACGTAACAATGTTCGATGACTTGAATATATTACATATTCATTATTTTTTGGTAAGTAAATGGTATTGTTGATTGACACGGGATATTTGTGTCAGATATATTGTACTAGCTGATATCGCCATCTGTGAAACATGTATCCCGTTGTTATTTCTGCCAGCGTTACCAAATTAAAATAGCAATAGCAGCATATTTTTCAGATTATATAAACGATTTCTTGAATTGTTTTCATTGTTACTGATGTGAAGAAAAAAATACCTAGAAGGAATTGCACATACCGTATCCTTTGGTAATATTCGTGTGATTATAGAAGAGAGAGTGAAAGAGATAGAGAGAGAGAGAGAGAGAGAGGCAGAGAGAGTCGGATAGACCGACAGAGAGACAGAGAGAGAGAGAATTTAATGGAGACAGAGAGTTAAAGAGAGAGAGAGAGAGAGTGAGAAAAGGAGAAAGAGAGCATGAGATCGAGTTTGTATGTGTGTGTGTTTGTGTGAGATAGAGATAGAGAGAGAGAGAAAGAAAGAAAAAGAAAGAAAGCATAAGGAAAAGAAGCATAATTATATCCGACAGAATGGTGATGAGAGAAAATCATTTTGTTAGTAATATGGACCAACGTTGTAGGGTCCACGCACGATTATTTCAAATACTTCATATTTGCGTGCAATAAACATCATTTTAATGATAAATATATTTATAACTTTTACATCATCAGCTCTTGAAACAAAAATAATTCACATTATCAGGGTTAAAAGTCTAAATCAGGAGATTTTTTTGAGGAGAGGAAGTGGTGCAATATTTTTGCAGGCAAATTATGAGCGAAATTGTTGACAGAGAAAGAGGAAGAGAAAGAAAGAAATGCAAAGAGATACAGGAAGAACAGTGGAGAAAAGAAAGGGATGAAAACAAAAGAAAAAAGAAAAAAGAAAGGGATGAAATACAAGCTACCGTTCTTTAATAGGTAAAATGGATCTGGAACATAATTCCACACTCAAAGTCTCCCTCTATTGCTTGATATCACCATCAAGTGCAAAGTTCAAATACGATCGATCTGTGGGAAAACCCACTTCTATTTATGGGATGCACAAACTGCATTATACTGACGAGCGTGCATGCACTGACTGTATTAGCTGAGCACACTTTGAAGTTTTATCGGACATCAATTATTGGATGTAGGCGTAGAATGAGCTCGTGTTTGTAATTAGTCAGAAATCCGATATTTGTACCAATGGCTGAGAAGACTGAGGAAGAGAAAGCTCCGAGCTCTTCAGAGAACCTGACGTGTCCACTATGTCTTGATATCTTCGACGAGGCAACCATCCTGACTTCATGCGGACACACCTTCTGTCGGAAATGTCTCAAGAACTATGACCTGTCCCATCAGGAACTTGATCACATGATAAGTCCTCTCTGCAGGGAGGTCACCAAGTTGTCTGCGAACCGTGTTGATGATTTCCTATCTAATGTGACGGTCAACGGACTTGTAGACGATTACCACATCATGTGTGGAGGGGTGAATGCTGTCCTTGAGATGCGTCCAAAATGCAGTGCTTGCAACTTTCCGAAAGATGCTGTCTCATTCTGCTGTACATGTAATAACTACATTTGTGATAAGTCATTAAGTGTCTGGATTGTCATCAACATCTTAAAGTCTTTGAAGGCCATGAGATTGTATCCATACAGGATATCAACAGCGGGAAGGTCAGCATTGGTCATCTTTCCGAGAAGTGCTGCATCCACAAACAAGAGAACAAAGATATGTTTTGTGAGGATTGTAAGGTCCATGTCTGTCTCAAGTACGTGATCGTCGGTCATAAAAACCACAACATCGCGAATCAGGCTGACTTCGAGCAGGAGCTACGACTTAAGGTAAAAGTGTTTAAATTTTGATAAAAAATAATCGTGTTTGGCTAAGGCCTGACAAGTGGTACTCACAACATTCAGATAGGGGATTTAAGGTACACTGTACCATAGGCACCGGAAGTGGGGAGGGGCAGAGGGGGTTGATGTCCCCGCGCATTTTTCAAGTGGGGGACAACATTGATTTTAGCCTTTTGGGCGCCCCTCGCAAGGAAAACAAAAAAGAAAAATTACATTATTTTCCTTTGCATCATAATAAGATTTCAAGTGCTCTGAAAAGTAAGTTTTCAGCATCCTAAAATCAACATTTCGCCACTCGGTCCTTACGCTCCTTCGAATATTAATAGACCGTGGCCCTGTCTTACAAAGAGTTGCAATCGATCCGAATCAATTGCAAGTTTCCAGTCTCCTTTCTCTTATGTACATAGTTGCGATTGATATCTTTTGCGAATAACTTGGGATTAATATCAACTCTTTGGAAGACAGGGCCCTGGTGTTTAATATGATTGTAAACCTTGTATACAATATAGGCCCGCAAGCATGGGATGAGACATTCCTATCTATCAAAGGGTTGAAATGGAAGCTCTTATTACCAATCATGTGAAAGAATAACATAGTATGTTTTGACTAATGCGTGATGATACAAATTTTGCCGGGAAACCGCCTACTAACATATATTTGGTAAATTATATATATCTATTAGGACTGGATAGATATCTTGTAGTCCCATATACATCTTTATGTGTACAGTGCTTGAAACTTTACCAAGACTGGGCCAAATTTCTTATCATTTTGATGATTCCAGAACCTTGCAGTACACACCAATAGTTATAGTTATAGCTAGATGATCAACCTTTTAGGATCGATTCCACAACGTTTCTACCACAATGCAATCGCGTGACCGGAACATGGTCTATACCTTTAAGTGCTCTAAAGTACGGTTTCATCAACTGCCCAAAACGCTATTTTTTTTCCTCTCGGTCACAAGGCTTCCTCGCATTTATATATAATATAGAACACTTTTATTTCAGGTATTTATGTCATTATTAAAATAATAACTCCTAGTATACTTCAATTTGCAAATATTTTAAATATGATTTAATACTGTATTGTTACCTTTTGTGTAAGCATTATGCATCAAAGAAATACAAAAATATTTGTCTTTGTCTATGATTATGATGACAATAAACAAAAGAACAAAAATCAACATCGTCGCCATCATCATCATCATTACCATAGTTGGTATTAAAATAGAAGTAGTAGTATCACTATTCTTCTTATTTTTTTTCTTCTTGCTTTTATTATTGTTTTACTGATATTGTTTATCATTATTTATCATTATTGTTATTCTGATAATACAATTATTTGACCTACCGCCATTATGTTCATCTGATATTACTTCTTTCATATAAATGGAGTTTTAAAAGGCTAGATTCCCTTTTAAGAATGCAACAAAAATGTATGCAAGTCCTTAATAGATGATGTGGGGGGGGGGGGGGGATCTTACTTTTGTTAAATTTCAGGCGCGTGCAATATCCGTGTTTCGTTTTTCAAATCAGCACCATGTAATTAGCATAAACATCTCATTCTAGAAAATATTCTTTTCACTTCTATATTATTTGTTTTGTTTAGGTGAGCGACCTTGTCCAGCGATGTGCCGCTAAGAAGACAGAACTGGAGAAGAACATTCAGAATGTTGAAATACAACGCCATGAAGTATACACTGCCGTGCAGAGACTACTAGTCGATGTCAGTCAAGCCTACAGCATCAAGGCCAAAGAGCTTGAAGAAAATCATCGAAATCTCATCGAGCAAATCAATACAGTAAAGCGGAGTTTCGATGACGACCTCAACGCCTTGAAATCCAAGGATCGACAGAGGATCAAGAGTATTTGTAGTTCAATAACACTTGTGTCTAATGACAGACTGGATCGTCTTGAGACAGACAGTCTGTCAGCTCATACCTTGCTCTGTGAGGAGCTGGATGCCATGCTAAAGGAGGCTTCTGATCACACTTCTGCTGTAGCCATTACGAAGAGAGCTCAGGAGAAGAAGTTCAAGCCTGCAGATGATAGTCGTCTTGACCTCGGGAGCATCTCAGAATTAGATCCCAAGTTGGAAGTCATTCAGTGTGTAGGTCTACGGGGACATATGTGGGGTATGACCAAGTACTCTGATTACAGTGTCAGTGTGGCTATCGGATATATTAATACACATGGTATAGATATCATTGATTCAGCTGGTAAACAGGAGCAGTATGCAAACATACCAAATAACATAATGTGTTATGATCTTGTGTTTCAACAAGACAGGTCGTTATGCATAGTGACGAATTACACAGAAGCAAACATTTATTCTCCCAATGGATCCAGGAAATCAACCATCCACGTGAAAAGCAGTTACCATTTTCCCAGACTAAACAGAAGTCCATCAGATGAAATTCTCATCGCCAACAATGATAATCACGTCTACATCTATGACCCGTCTGGAACCACTCTTAAACGCACTGTTCCAACACAACACAACACGACTAGCCAAGTATCTGCTACCAGGTCGGGTTCGATCGTCACTAGTTCATGTAACACCAATCCAAGCTTGGTGACGGTCTATGACAGGTATTGGAGTGCTGGTAAGTCTCTACAAGCTCCATTCGGTGTCTACCTGTATGCTGCCGTGGATGAGCAGGACAGGGTGTATGTAGCGAGTGTTAATCATAAGAATGGTAACGTGGTGATCAGGCTCTATGACCTTAATGATCTGAACATGAAGGAGAAAGTTGAGTTCAATGTACTTAATCTGACGCTTGAACGTAGTTGGTGTTACTTGGTTTCCCTCTCTCCAGACATGCTCGCGTTTGCTTGTGACAAGAAGTTGTATTTTATCAAAGTGACACTGTAATCCATCTCACACTCTATACTACCATTATTGATGGTGTGTATACCTTTTTGCTCCAGCTTTATTCTGATATTTGATTGATTAATTTACATTATACAAGAAGAGAAACTATTTCGACCTATGATGTTTCATATTATATCGTTTATTATAAAATCACTAAACGAGTGAGATGATGCCCATTCTCTCGAAAGATAATAATTAGCAGTATACAGTTGACATTATCTAATTTAATAATACTCCTCTATCGAAATAGTATTTGAATTCGTAAATTCTACATAAACTATATACTTCTTGCGTTGTGTAATTGTTTTCTCTTTGATATTTTAACAAATGATTGGTACTGCAAAATCACAAAATCACAACGATTACAGACACACTATTGAAAGTTTTTCAGCTTGACTCATCGTTTTCTTTTTTTGTGATTTACTCTGATGAGTGCAAGATGAATCTTTGCTATATTCTTTAATTCGTATTTCATTTGTTTGTGTATGTGACCAAACACATACTGACTAAATATTGTACTTTAGAGCAAAAAGTCCTTTTTAAACGTTTAATATCGATATTCCCTCCTCCCTTTTCCTTCTGTTTCATCGTAGCATAATTTAATAATAATAACAAATAATATTGGATTCTTATATAGCGCACGTATCGACCTACTCAAAAGCAATTCAAATCTTTAGAGGCTTTGAAGTTGAATTTAAGAGGTACCTATCACTTGAGACGCAATCAATAGAAGCAAGTGATATGTATAACTTTAATAATATTGATTAAATTCTTGTTATTTGCCTCATGTTGTTATTCTCATAGTATTGAAACATCTATTTTGTTTGTGCTTATATTTCTTGATTGTTATTGTGATTACTTTTTTTATCTTTAAATGAATAAATAATTAATACTGACTAAGTTAATACCACCCCATTGTTTGTTATGATGGAGAAGAACAATGTATTAACACAAATGAGGTCTACGTTATCAGTCGGAAGTTCTGCTTATTGACTAACATCCTAAATCATGTAAGAATATTATCATAGCTTTGTAAACTTTTCTTGCATTTTTGTTACAACTGGTGATGTCACTTCGTATATTTCATGTGAATTCGGCAGTTGTCTTTTTTTTTTGTTATTACCGCTTCAATTAAATTTTATTCAGTTTAGTTAAATTCGATTGAATTCAATTAAATCTAAACAGACCACCAATTTGTGATGTAAAATGATATAACAGACCTAACTCTGATCATGCTAGTAGACATGCATGACAAACCCAGGGATGAAACTGGAGAAAACATCATTTTAATGTTTTCCTATCGTTTGAAAAACTGCCTACCAGTTGATATGTTTGTAAGAAGATGATATCGAATACATTTCTCTTGTACACTTGAACGACCTGACTTGGGGAAATTTTTATTTATCCCGTTCTTTTATTTCATTTATAAAAAAGAATGTGTGGGCCGGGGGGAGGGGGGGGGGGGGATATAATAATTACATCTCGATGGGCAATTGGTGTTAGTTTATGCTTATGGTGAAGTATAGTCATAGAGCTTCCATTCAAAAATTTGTGGTAAATGAGCTAGATGCAGTGTAATAAGCCATATGGGGGGGGGGGGGGGGGGATCATATGTCATATTTTGTATTTTCCCCTAAATTTTTGTCTCTTTTTAAAATAGATAGTAAGTACACGCTATAAAGGGAGCATATATTACATGTTCATTATTTTGATGTGTAAGTACATAGTATTATTGATTGACACTGGATATTTGTGTCACATACATATATCTGTGCAACAGATATACCTTTGTTATTTCTGCAAGCGTAACCAAATTAAAATAACAGCATATTTTCGGATTATAAAAACGACATTATAACAACGACACAATTTGTTTCATTGTTACTGATGTGAAAAAAGAAAAAGATTGAAGGAATTGCACATATCTTGCCTTTGATGATATTCATGTGTTGATATAAGAGAGAGAGTGAGAGAGAGAGGGGGCGAGAGGGAGACAGAGAGAGAGAGAAAGAGAGTCAGATTGAGAGACACACAGAGAGAAATGGAGAGTGAGAGCTCGAGATCGAGCGTGTATGCGTGTGAGTGCGTGTGTGTGGGTGTGTGTGTTTGTGTGAGAAATAGAGAAAGAGAAAGAGAGCGTACAGAAGAAAGAAAGACAGAAGTATATCCGACAGAAATAGGTGATGAGAGAAAATCATTTGGTTATTTTATGGACCCATGTTGTTCGGTCCTCGCACGATTATTTCAAATAACTCATATATCCGTGCAATATACATCACTATAAATTTTAAATATATATGATTCTAACATTATCAGCTTTTAGATACACATAATTATTGTTTCGTTCGGTCGCTATACTCCTTCGCATTATAGTACACGTTCTGTCGAGCTATAATATTCTTGATAATATAGAAACACTTTTATATGAGGTATATATGTCATTATCAATATAATAACTTTAAGTATGCTTCATTTTGCAAATACATGTATCTTAAATATGTTTTAATACTTGTTACCTTTTTGTATAAGCAATTTTCATCAAAGTAAGAATACATAAATAATTGTCTTTATCTATGATTATGATGACAATTTAGGTTTTTATTTCTCTTCATAAATCATCATCATCATCACCATAACTGGTTATAGAAGTAGTAGTAATATTATTCTTCTTATTATCATTATCTTGCCTTACGTTTTGTTATTACTAATATTTATTATCATTATTTGTCATTATTACCATCATGATGACTATCATTATTATTATTATGATAATACTATTTCTATTTGGCCTATCGCCATTCTGTTTATGTAATATTACTGCTTTCATACAAATGGACTTCTTACAAGGACTGGGTCCCGTTTAAGGAAGCAAAAAAAGAATGTATTCAATTCCTATGTCCTCGTATGATATACGATGATGTGTGGGGGGGGGGGGGGGAGGTTCTTACTTTTGTGAAACTTCAGGCGGTTGCAAAATCCATGTTTCGTTTTCAAACTAGCTCCATGTACCTTGCATACATCTCATTATAGAAAATGTTCTTTTCACTTCTCTATTATTTGTTTTGTTTAGGTGAACGACCTTGTCCAGCGATGTGCCGCTAAGAAGACAGAACTGGAGAAGAACATTCAGAATGTTGAAGTTCAACGCAATGAAGTATACACTGCCGTGCAGAAACTACTGGACGATGTCAGTCAAGCCTACATCATCAAGGCCAAAGAGCTTGAAGAAAATCATCGAAATCTCATCGAGCAAATCAATGCAGCAAAGCGCAGTTTCGATGACGACCTCAACGTCTTGAAATCCAACGATCGACAGAGGATCAAGAGTATTTGTAGTTCAATAACACTGGTAGCTAATGACAGACTGGGTCGTCTTGAGACAGACAGTCTGTATGCTCATACCTTGCTCTGTGAGGAGCTGGATGGCATGCTGAAGAAGGCTACTGATCACACTTCTGCGGCAGCCATTACGAAGAAAGCACAGGAGAAGAAGTTCGAGCCTGCAGATGATACTCGTCTTGACCTCGGGAGCATCTCAAAATCAGATCCCAAGTTGGAAGTCATTCAGTGTGTAGGTCTACGGGGAAAGATGTGGGGTATGACCCCGTACTCTGATGACAGTGTAGCTATCGGATATTGGGGTACAAATGGTATAGATATAATTGATTCATCTGGTAAACAGAAGCAGTATGGAAACATACCAGGTAACATGAAGTGTTATAATCTTGTGTTTCAACAAGACAGGTCATTATGCATATCGACGAGTAGCACAGAAGCACAATTATATTCTCCCAATGGATCCAGGAAATCAACCATCCACGTGAAAAGCAATTATGGCAATACTCTCAGACTAAACAGAAGTCCATCAGATGAAATTCTCATCGCTAACAATGAGAATCAATTCTACATCTATGACCCGACTGGATCCACTCTCAAACACACTGTTCCAACAAAACACAACACGGCGAACCAGGTATCTGCTACCAGGTCGGGTTTGATCGTCACGAGTTCATGTAGCTCATATCCAATCGTGGTGACGTTATATGACAGGGATGGGAATGCTGGTAAGTCTCTACGAGGCCCAAGCGATGTCCACATGTTTGCTGCCGTGGATGAGCAGGACAGGGTGTATGTAGCAAGTGTTAATCGTGTGAATGGCAACGTGGTGATCAGGCTCTATGACCTAGATGGTCTAAACCTGAAGGAGAGAGTTGAGTTCAATGTTCTTAATATGACGCTTGGTCGGGACCGGTGTTACTTGGTTTCCCTCTCTCCAAACATGCTCGCGTTTGCTGGTGACAAGAAGTTGTATTTTATCAAAGTAACACTGTAATCCATCTCACACTCTGTACTACCAATATTGGTGGTGTGTATACCTTTTTTGCTCCAGCTCTATTCTGATATTTGATTGATTTATTTACCAACAGCAACAGCAATACATTTCATACAATAATTTACATATACAAGAAGAGAAACTATTTGGACCTATGATGTTTCATATTATATTGTTTATTATATAATCACTAAACGAGTGAGATGATGTCCATTCTCCCGATAGCTAGTAATTACTTGTATACAGTAGACATTATCCAATTTAATAAAACGTCCCTCTATCGAAATAGTATTTAAATACGTACATTTTACCTAAACTATATACTTCTTGCGTTGTGTAAATGTTTTTTTTCGTTGATATTTTAACAAATGATTGGTATTGCAAAATCAAAGAATAGCAACGATTACAGACACACTGTTGAAAGTTTTCGGCCAGACTGATCGTGTTTTTTTTTGCGATTTGCTCTAATGGGTTCAAGATAAATCTCTTTAGTAAGTCAGTATTCGTTGCTATATTCTTTGACTGATATAACATTTGTTTATGTGTGTGACAAAACACATACTGACTAAATATTGTACTTTAGAGCAAAAGTATTTTTTAACGTGTAGTATCAATATTCCCTTACCCCTTTTCCTTATGTTTCATCGTAGCCTAGTTTAATGATAATTAAAAAGCAATTCAAATCTTTAGAGACTTTGAAGTTGAATTTAAGAGGTACCTATCACTTGAGACGCAATAAATAGAAGCAAGTGATATATATAACTTGAATAATATTGATTAAATTCTTGTTATTTGCCTTATGTTGTTATTCTTAAAGTATTGAAACATCTATTTTGTTTGTGCTTATATTTCTTGATTGTTATTGTAATTACTTTTTATCTTTAAATGAATAAATAATTAATACTGACTATGTTAATACCACCCCATTGTTTGTTATGATGTAGAGAAGAACAATGTATTAACACAAATGAGGTCTATGTTAACAGTCGGAAGTTCTGCTTATTGACTAACATCCTAAATTATGTTGGAATATTATCATTATCTTTGTAAACTTTACTGCATTTCTGTTATAGTTGATGATGTCACGTCGTTTATTTCATGTGAATTCGGCAGTTGTATTTTTCTTGATTATTACCGCTTCAATTCAATTTTACTCAGTTTAGTTAAATTCGATTAAATTCCATTAAATCTAAACAGACCATCGATTTGTGACGTGAAATGATGAGGATAGTAAACCTACCTCTGGTCATGATAGTAGACATGCATGGCAAACCCAGTGATGTATAGGTGAAGAAAACCTCGTTTAAATGTTTCCCGATCGTTTGAAAAAATGACACACCAGTTGATATGTATTTTTATAAACATTATGTATGTATGTATTTATCAATGTTTTGCGTTTAAAAGTGATTTTGTTTTCGTATTACTGAATCAGTTATTGTTATTATTGTTGTTTTTTGTTTTTTCTCATGAAATAATAATTCATGATAATTACTTTTACAGGGGGGGCTTACACCCTACAAGCTCTGCTTTTTAGTCGGCCCTCCTTCCCTTTCAATTTCTTGTTTATTTTTTTTAACGTATTGTATTGCGCAAATTGATCTATATGTATATAAATATTGAATATGTTAAAATGTACCATCATTGTAAATATGTACGATTGAAAGAGGAAAAATAAATGAATTGAATTGAATTGAATTTGTAAGAAGATGATATCGACGAAATTTCCTGTACACTGTCTTGAACGACTTTACTTGTAGACAATTTCCTTTATCCCGTTCTTTTATTTCATTTCTAAAAAAAGAATGTTGAGGGGGTGTGGGTCTGATAACTGCATCTCGGTGGGTAGATGTTTTTAGTTTATGCTTTTAGGTGAAGTATACTCATAGAGCTTTCATTCACCATGTTGGGGTAAATGAGCTAGCCGGATGCAGTGAAATAAACCATAGAGGTTTGGGGGGGGGGGGGGGGAGGCTAAAAACCATTTTGGCCTAAGATGTTTTCTTCATTAGTTTTTGTGTCGTTATAATATTTTACATACAACCTCTTCTTGACAAATGTTGTTGCATGGGGTAAATGCGGTGACCCAATCGACTAGGATTCCCTTGTCGAGGACTCTGGCCGGACCAAACTCCGAGAGCATTCTACAGACTGGCAATTCTTTCGAGAATAGCATGGATGGTCTTAGTTTTACTTTGTTTGGTCAAGACTTTTTAGGGACAGACTACTGGCCTCTAAAATGTTTATTAAAGTACCTTGAAGACATGTTCCAAAGATCATATTTTGAATTTTCCTCTACATTGCTCTCTCTTGTTTAATTAGAAATAGATAGTGTATACGCTAGGGAGCTTATATTACATGTTCATTATTTTGGGGTAAGTAAATGGTATTGTTGATTGACACGGGATATTTGTGTCAGATATATTGTACTAGCTGATATCGCCATCTGTGAAACATGTATCCCGTTGTTATTTCTGCCAGCGTTACCAAATTAAAATAGCAATAGCAGCATATTTTTCAGATTATATAAACGATTTCTTGAATTGTTTTCATTGTTACTGATGTGAAGAAAAAAATACCTAGAAGGAATTGCACATACCGTATCCTTTGGTAATATTCGTGTGATTATAGAAGAGAGAGTGAAAGAGATAGAGAGAGAGAGAGAGAGAGAGACAGAGAGAGTCGGATAGACCGACAGAGAGACAGAGAGAGAGAGAATTTAATGGAGACAGAGAGTTAAAGAGAGAGAGAGAGAGAGTGAGAAAAGGAGAAAGAGAGCATGAGATCGAGTTTGTATGTGTGTGTGTTTGTGTGAGATAGAGATAGAGAGAGAGAGAAAGAAAGAAAAAGAAAGAAAGCATAAGGAAAAGAAGCATAATTATATCCGACAGAATGGTGATGAGAGAAAATCATTTTGTTAGTAATATGGACCAACGTTGTAGGGTCCACGCACGATTATTTCAAATACTTCATATTTGCGTGCAATAAACATCATTTTAATGATAAATATATTTATAACTTTTACATCATCAGCTCTTGAAACAAAAATAATTCACATTATCAGGGTTAAAAGTCTAAATCAGGAGATTTTTTTGAGGAGAGGAAGTGGTGCAATATTTTTGCAGGCAAATTATGAGCGAAATTGTTGACAGAGAAAGAGGAAGAGAAAGAAAGAAATGCAAAGAGATACAGGAAGAACAGTGGAGAAAAGAAAGGGATGAAAACAAAAGAAAAAAGAAAAAAGAAAGGGATGAAATACAAGCTACCGTTCTTTAATAGGTAAAATGGATCTGGAACATAATTCCACACTCAAAGTCTCCCTCTATTGCTTGATATCACCATCAAGTGCAAAGTTCAAATACGATCGATCTGTGGGAAAACCCACTTCTATTTATGGGATGCACAAACTGCATTATACTGACGAGCGTGCATGCACTGACTGTATTAGCTGAGCACACTTTGAAGTTTTATCGGACATCAATTATTGGATGTAGGCGTAGAATGAGCTCGTGTTTGTAATTAGTCAGAAATCCGATATTTGTACCAATGGCTGAGAAGACTGAGGAAGAGAAAGCTCCGAGCTCTTCAGAGAACCTGACGTGTCCACTATGTCTTGATATCTTCGACGAGGCAACCATCCTGACTTCATGCGGACACACCTTCTGTCGGAAATGTCTCAAGAACTATGACCTGTCCCATCAGGAACTTGATCACATGATAAGTCCTCTCTGCAGGGAGGTCACCAAGTTGTCTGCGAACCGTGTTGATGATTTCCTATCTAATGTGACGGTCAACGGACTTGTAGACGATTACCACATCATGTGTGGAGGGGTGAATGCTGTCCTTGAGATGCGTCCAAAATGCAGTGCTTGCAACTTTCCGAAAGATGCTGTCTCATTCTGCTGTACATGTAATAACTACATTTGTGATAAGTCATTAAGTGTCTGGATTGTCATCAACATCTTAAAGTCTTTGAAGGCCATGAGATTGTATCCATACAGGATATCAACAGCGGGAAGGTCAGCATTGGTCATCTTTCCGAGAAGTGCTGCATCCACAAACAAGAGAACAAAGATATGTTTTGTGAGGATTGTAAGGTCCATGTCTGTCTCAAGTACGTGATCGTCGGTCATAAAAACCACAACATCGCGAATCAGGCTGACTTCGAGCAGGAGCTACGACTTAAGGTAAAAGTGTTTAAATTTTGATAAAAAATAATCGTGTTTGGCTAAGGCCTGACAAGTGGTACTCACAACATTCAGATAGGGGATTTAAGGTACACTGTACCATAGGCACCGGAAGTGGGGAGGGGCAGAGGGGGTTGATGTCCCCGCGCATTTTTCAAGTGGGGGACAACATTGATTTTAGCCTTTTGGGCGCCCCTCGCAAGGAAAACAAAAAAGAAAAATTACATTATTTTCCTTTGCATCATAATAAGATTTCAAGTGCTCTGAAAAGTAAGTTTTCAGCATCCTAAAATCAACATTTCGCCACTCGGTCCTTACGCTCCTTCGAATATTAATAGACCGTGGCCCTGTCTTACAAAGAGTTGCAATCGATCCGAATCAATTGCAAGTTTCCAGTCTCCTTTCTCTTATGTACATAGTTGCGATTGATATCTTTTGCGAATAACTTGGGATTAATATCAACTCTTTGGAAGACAGGGCCCTGGTGTTTAATATGATTGTAAACCTTGTATACAATATAGGCCCGCAAGCATGGGATGAGACATTCCTATCTATCAAAGGGTTGAAATGGAAGCTCTTATTACCAATCATGTGAAAGAATAACATAGTATGTTTTGACTAATGCGTGATGATACAAATTTTGCCGGGAAACCGCCTACTAACATATATTTGGTAAATTATATATATCTATTAGGACTGGATAGATATCTTGTAGTCCCATATACATCTTTATGTGTACAGTGCTTGAAACTTTACCAAGACTGGGCCAAATTTCTTATCATTTTGATGATTCCAGAACCTTGCAGTACACACCAATAGTTATAGTTATAGCTAGATGATCAACCTTTTAGGATCGATTCCACAACGTTTCTACCACAATGCAATCGCGTGACCGGAACATGGTCTATACCTTTAAGTGCTCTAAAGTACGGTTTCATCAACTGCCCAAAACGCTATTTTTTTTCCTCTCGGTCACAAGGCTTCCTCGCATTTATATATAATATAGAACACTTTTATTTCAAGTATTTATGTCATTATTAAAATAATAACTCCTAGTATACTTCAATTTGCAAATATTTTAAATATGATTTAATACTGTATTGTTACCTTTTGTGTAAGCATTATGCATCAAAGAAATACAAAAATATTTGTCTTTGTCTATGATTATGATGACAATAAACAAAAGAACAAAAATCAACATCGTCGCCATCATCATCATCATCATTACCATAGTTGGTATTAAAATAGAAGTAGTAGTATCACTATTCTTCTTATTTTTTTTCTTCTTGCTTTTATTATTGTTTTACTGATATTGTTTATCATTATTTATCATTATTGTTATTCTGATAATACAATTATTTGACCTACCGCCATTATGTTCATCTGATATTACTTCTTTCATATAAATGGAGTTTTAAAAGGCTAGATTCCCTTTTAAGAATGCAACAAAAATGTATGCAAGTCCTTAATAGATGATGTGGGGGGGGGGGATCTTACTTTTGTTAAATTTCAGGCGCGTGCAATATCCGTGTTTCGTTTTTCAAATCAGCACCATGTAATTAGCATAAACATCTCATTCTAGAAAATATTCTTTTCACTTCTATATTATTTGTTTTGTTTAGGTGAGCGACCTTGTCCAGCGATGTGCCGCTAAGAAGACAGAACTGGAGAAGAACATTCAGAATGTTGAAATACAACGCCATGAAGTATACACTGCCGTGCAGAGACTACTAGTCGATGTCAGTCAAGCCTACAGCATCAAGGCCAAAGAGCTTGAAGAAAATCATCGAAATCTCATCGAGCAAATCAATACAGTAAAGCGGAGTTTCGATGACGACCTCAACGCCTTGAAATCCAAGGATCGACAGAGGATCAAGAGTATTTGTAGTTCAATAACACTTGTGTCTAATGACAGACTGGATCGTCTTGAGACAGACAGTCTGTCAGCTCATACCTTGCTCTGTGAGGAGCTGGATGCCATGCTAAAGGAGGCTTCTGATCACACTTCTGGTGTAGCCATTACGAAGAGAGCTCAGGAGAAGAAGTTCAAGCCTGCAGATGATAGTCGTCTTGACCTCGGGAGCATCTCAGAATTAGATCCCAAGTTGGAAGTCATTCAGTGTGTAGGTCTACGGGGACATATGTGGGGTATGACCAAGTACTCTGATTACAGTGTCAGTGTGGCTATCGGATATATTAATACACATGGTATAGATATCATTGATTCAGCTGGTAAACAGGAGCAGTATGCAAACATACCAAATAACATAATGTGTTATGATCTTGTGTTTCAACAAGACAGGTCGTTATGCATAGTGACGAATTACACAGAAGCAAACATTTATTCTCCCAATGGATCCAGGAAATCAACCATCCACGTGAAAAGCAGTTACCATTTTCCCAGACTAAACAGAAGTCCATCAGATGAAATTCTCATCGCCAACAATGATAATCACGTCTACATCTATGACCCGTCTGGAACCACTCTTAAACGCACTGTTCCAACACAACACAACACGACTAGCCAAGTATCTGCTACCAGGTCGGGTTCGATCGTCACTAGTTCATGTAACACCAATCCAAGCTTGGTGACGGTCTATGACAGGTATTGGAGTGCTGGTAAGTCTCTACAAGCTCCATTCGGTGTCTACCTGTATGCTGCCGTGGATGAGCAGGACAGGGTGTATGTAGCGAGTGTTAATCATAAGAATGGTAACGTGGTGATCAGGCTCTATGACCTTAATGATCTGAACATGAAGGAGAAAGTTGAGTTCAATGTACTTAATCTGACGCTTGAACGTAGTTGGTGTTACTTGGTTTCCCTCTCTCCAGACATGCTCGCGTTTGCTTGTGACAAGAAGTTGTATTTTATCAAAGTGACACTGTAATCCATCTCACACTCTATACTACCATTATTGATGGTGTGTATACCTTTTTGCTCCAGCTTTATTCTGATATTTGATTGATTAATTTACATTATACAAGAAGAGAAACTATTTCGACCTATGATGTTTCATATTATATCGTTTATTATAAAATCACTAAACGAGTGAGATGATGCCCATTCTCTCGAAAGATAATAATTAGCAGTATACAGTTGACATTATCTAATTTAATAATACTCCTCTATCGAAATAGTATTTGAATTCGTAAATTCTACATAAACTATATACTTCTTGCGTTGTGTAATTGTTTTCTCTTTGATATTTTAACAAATGATTGGTACTGCAAAATCACAAAATCACAACGATTACAGACACACTATTGAAAGTTTTTCAGCTTGACTCATCGTTTTCTTTTTTTGTGATTTACTCTGATGAGTGCAAGATGAATCTTTGCTATATTCTTTAATTCGTATTTCATTTGTTTGTGTATGTGACCAAACACATACTGACTAAATATTGTACTTTAGAGCAAAAAGTCCTTTTTAAACGTTTAATATCGATATTCCCTCCTCCCTTTTCCTTCTGTTTCATCGTAGCATAATTTAATAATAATAACAAATAATATTGGATTCTTATATAGCGCACGTATCGACCTACTCAAAAGCAATTCAAATCTTTAGAGGCTTTGAAGTTGAATTTAAGAGGTACCTATCACTTGAGACGCAATCAATAGAAGCAAGTGATATGTATAACTTTAATAATATTGATTAAATTCTTGTTATTTGCCTCATGTTGTTATTCTCATAGTATTGAAACATCTATTTTGTTTGTGCTTATATTTCTTGATTGTTATTGTGATTACTTTTTTTATCTTTAAATGAATAAATAATTAATACTGACTAAGTTAATACCACCCCATTGTTTGTTATGATGGAGAAGAACAATGTATTAACACAAATGAGGTCTACGTTATCAGTCGGAAGTTCTGCTTATTGACTAACATCCTAAATCATGTAAGAATATTATCATAGCTTTGTAAACTTTTCTTGCATTTTTGTTACAACTGGTGATGTCACTTCGTATATTTCATGTGAATTCGGCAGTTGTCTTTTTTTTTTGTTATTACCGCTTCAATTAAATTTTATTCAGTTTAGTTAAATTCGATTGAATTCAATTAAATCTAAACAGACCACCAATTTGTGATGTAAAATGATATAACAGACCTAACTCTGATCATGCTAGTAGACATGCATGACAAACCCAGGGATGAAACTGGAGAAAACATCATTTTAATGTTTTCCTATCGTTTGAAAAACTGCCTACCAGTTGATATGTTTGTAAGAAGATGATATCGAATACATTTCTCTTGTACACTTGAACGACCTGACTTGGGGAAATTTTTATTTATCCCGTTCTTTTATTTCATTTATAAAAAAGAATGTGTGGGCCGGGGGGAGGGGGGGGGGGATATAATAATTACATCTCGATGGGCAATTGGTGTTAGTTTATGCTTATGGTGAAGTATAGTCATAGAGCTTCCATTCAAAAATTTGTGGTAAATGAGCTAGATGCAGTGTAATAAGCCATATGGGGGGGGGGGGGGATCATATGTCATATTTTGTATTTTCCCCTAAATTTTTGTCTCTTTTTAAAATAGATAGTAAGTACACGCTATAAAGGGAGCATATATTACATGTTCATTATTTTGATGTGTAAGTACATAGTATTATTGATTGACACTGGATATTTGTGTCACATACATATATCTGTGCAACAGATATACCTTTGTTATTTCTGCAAGCGTAACCAAATTAAAATAACAGCATATTTTCGGATTATAAAAACGACATTATAACAACGACACAATTTGTTTCATTGTTACTGATGTGAAAAAAGAAAAAGATTGAAGGAATTGCACATATCTTGCCTTTGATGATATTCATGTGTTGATATAAGAGAGAGAGTGAGAGAGAGAGGGGGCGAGAGGGAGACAGAGAGAGAGAGAAAGAGAGTCAGATTGAGAGACACACAGAGAGAAATGGAGAGTGAGAGCTCGAGATCGAGCGTGTATGCGTGTGAGTGCGTGTGTGTGGGTGTGTGTGTTTGTGTGAGAAATAGAGAAAGAGAAAGAGAGCGTACAGAAGAAAGAAAGACAGAAGTATATCCGACAGAAATAGGTGATGAGAGAAAATCATTTGGTTATTTTATGGACCCATGTTGTTCGGTCCTCGCACGATTATTTCAAATAACTCATATATCCGTGCAATATACATCACTATAAATTTTAAATATATATGATTCTAACATTATCAGCTTTTAGATACACATAATTATTGTTTCGTTCGGTCGCTATACTCCTTCGCATTATAGTACACGTTCTGTCGAGCTATAATATTCTTGATAATATAGAAACACTTTTATATGAGGTATATATGTCATTATCAATATAATAACTTTAAGTATGCTTCATTTTGCAAATACATGTATCTTAAATATGTTTTAATACTTGTTACCTTTTTGTATAAGCAATTTTCATCAAAGTAAGAATACATAAATAATTGTCTTTATCTATGATTATGATGACAATTTAGGTTTTTATTTCTCTTCATAAATCATCATCATCATCACCATAACTGGTTATAGAAGTAGTAGTAATATTATTCTTCTTATTATCATTATCTTGCTTTACGTTTTGTTATTACTAATATTTATTATCATTATTTGTCATTATTACCATCATGATGACTATCATTATTATTATTATGATAATACTATTTCTATTTGGCCTATCGCCATTCTGTTTATGTAATATTACTGCTTTCATACAAATGGACTTCTTACAAGGACTGGGTCCCGTTTAAGGAAGCAAAAAAAGAATGTATTCAATTCCTATGTCCTCGTATGATATACGATGATGTGTGGGGGGGGGGGGGGGGGGGGGGAGGTTCTT
This sequence comes from Strongylocentrotus droebachiensis, assembly GCA_035222895.1. Lineage (NCBI taxonomy): Eukaryota > Metazoa > Echinodermata > Echinoidea > Camarodonta > Strongylocentrotidae > Strongylocentrotus > Strongylocentrotus droebachiensis. Next base: position 38,948 of record JAVYIG010010935.1, on the reverse strand, counting down.
ACTTCTGTGAAACTTCAGGCGGTTGCAAAATCCATGTTTCGTTTTCAAACTAGCTCCATGTACCTTGCATACATCTCATTATAGAAAATGTTCTTTTCACTTCTCTATTATTTGTTTTGTTTAGGTGAACGACCTTGTCCAGCGATGTGCCGCTAAGAAGACAGAACTGGAGAAGAACATTCAGAATGTTGAAGTTCAACGCAATGAAGTATACACTGCCGTGCAGAAACTACTGGACGATGTCAGTCAAGCCTACATCATCAAGGCCAAAGAGCTTGAAGAAAATCATCGAAATCTCATCGAGCAAATCAATGCAGCAAAGCGCAGTTTCGATGACGACCTCAACGTCTTGAAATCCAACGATCGACAGAGGATCAAGAGTATTTGTAGTTCAATAACACTGGTAGCTAATGACAGACTGGGTCGTCTTGAGACAGACAGTCTGTATGCTCATACCTTGCTCTGTGAGGAGCTGGATGGCATGCTGAAGAAGGCTACTGATCACACTTCTGCGGCAGCCATTACGAAGAAAGCACAGGAGAAGAAGTTCGAGCCTGCAGATGATACTCGTCTTGACCTCGGGAGCATCTCAAAATCAGATCCCAAGTTGGAAGTCATTCAGTGTGTAGGTCTACGGGGAAAGATGTGGGGTATGACCCCGTACTCTGATGACAGTGTAGCTATCGGATATTGGGGTACAAATGGTATAGATATAATTGATTCATCTGGTAAACAGAAGCAGTATGGAAACATACCAGGTAACATGAAGTGTTATAATCTTGTGTTTCAACAAGACAGGTCATTATGCATATCGACGAGTAGCACAGAAGCACAATTATATTCTCCCAATGGATCCAGGAAATCAACCATCCACGTGAAAAGCAATTATGGCAATACTCTCAGACTAAACAGAAGTCCATCAGATGAAATTCTCATCGCTAACAATGAGAATCAATTCTACATCTATGACCCGACTGGATCCACTCTCAAACACACTGTTCCAACAAAACACAACACGGCGAACCAGGTATCTGCTACCAGGTCGGGTTTGATCGTCACGAGTTCATGTAGCTCATATCCAATCGTGGTGACGTTATATGACAGGGATGGGAATGCTGGTAAGTCTCTACGAGGCCCAAGCGATGTCCACATGTTTGCTGCCGTGGATGAGCAGGACAGGGTGTATGTAGCAAGTGTTAATCGTGTGAATGGCAACGTGGTGATCAGGCTCTATGACCTAGATGGTCTAAACCTGAAGGAGAGAGTTGAGTTCAATGTTCTTAATATGACGCTTGGTCGGGACCGGTGTTACTTGGTTTCCCTCTCTCCAAACATGCTCGCGTTTGCTGGTGACAAGAAGTTGTATTTTATCAAAGTAACACTGTAATCCATCTCACACTCTGTACTACCAATATTGGTGGTGTGTATACCTTTTTTGCTCCAGCTCTATTCTGATATTTGATTGATTTATTTACCAACAGCAACAGCAATACATTTCATACAATAATTTACATATACAAGAAGAGAAACTATTTGGACCTATGATGTTTCATATTATATTGTTTATTATATAATCACTAAACGAGTGAGATGATGTCCATTCTCCCGATAGCTAGTAATTACTTGTATACAGTAGACATTATCCAATTTAATAAAACGTCCCTCTATCGAAATAGTATTTAAATACGTACATTTTACCTAAACTATATACTTCTTGCGTTGTGTAAATGTTTTTTTTCGTTGATATTTTAACAAATGATTGGTATTGCAAAATCAAAGAATAGCAACGATTACAGACACACTGTTGAAAGTTTTCGGCCAGACTGATCGTGTTTTTTTTTGCGATTTGCTCTAATGGGTTCAAGATAAATCTCTTTAGTAAGTCAGTATTCGTTGCTATATTCTTTGACTGATATAACATTTGTTTATGTGTGTGACAAAACACATACTGACTAAATATTGTACTTTAGAGCAAAAGTATTTTTTAACGTGTAGTATCAATATTCCCTTACCCCTTTTCCTTATGTTTCATCGTAGCCTAGTTTAATGATAATTAAAAAGCAATTCAAATCTTTAGAGACTTTGAAGTTGAATTTAAGAGGTACCTATCACTTGAGACGCAATAAATAGAAGCAAGTGATATATATAACTTGAATAATATTGATTAAATTCTTGTTATTTGCCTTATGTTGTTATTCTTAAAGTATTGAAACATCTATTTTGTTTGTGCTTATATTTCTTGATTGTTATTGTAATTACTTTTTATCTTTAAATGAATAAATAATTAATACTGACTATGTTAATACCACCCCATTGTTTGTTATGATGTAGAGAAGAACAATGTATTAACACAAATGAGGTCTATGTTAACAGTCGGAAGTTCTGCTTATTGACTAACATCCTAAATTATGTTGGAATATTATCATTATCTTTGTAAACTTTACTGCATTTCTGTTATAGTTGATGATGTCACGTCGTTTATTTCATGTGAATTCGGCAGTTGTATTTTTCTTGATTATTACCGCTTCAATTCAATTTTACTCAGTTTAGTTAAATTCGATTAAATTCCATTAAATCTAAACAGACCATCGATTTGTGACGTGAAATGATGAGGATAGTAAACCTACCTCTGGTCATGATAGTAGACATGCATGGCAAACCCAGTGATGTATAGGTGAAGAAAACCTCGTTTAAATGTTTCCCGATCGTTTGAAAAAATGACACACCAGTTGATATGTATTTTTATAAACATTATGTATGTATGTATTTATCAATGTTTTGCGTTTAAAAGTGATTTTGTTTTCGTATTACTGAATCAGTTATTGTTATTATTGTTGTTTTTTGTTTTTTCTCATGAAATAATAATTCATGATAATTACTTTTACAGGGGGGGCTTACACCCTACAAGCTCTGCTTTTTAGTCGGCCCTCCTTCCCTTTCAATTTCATGTTTATTTTTTTTAACGTATTGTATTGCGCAAATTGATCTATATGTATATAAATATTGAATATGTTAAAATGTACCATCATTGTAAATATGTACGATTGAAAGAGGAAAAATAAATGAATTGAATTGAATTGAATTTGTAAGAAGATGATATCGACGAAATTTCCTGTACACTGTCTTGAACGACTTTACTTGTAGACAATTTCCTTTATCCCGTTCTTTTATTTCATTTCTAAAAAAAGAATGTTGAGGGGGTGTGGGTCTGATAACTGCATCTCGGTGGGTAGATGTTTTTAGTTTATGCTTTTAGGTGAAGTATACTCATAGAGCTTTCATTCACCATGTTGGGGTAAATGAGCTAGCCGGATGCAGTGAAATAAACCATAGAGGTTTGGGGGGGGGGGGGGGGGGAGGCTAAAAACCATTTTGGCCTAAGATGTTTTCTTCATTAGTTTTTGTGTCGTTATAATATTTTACATACAACCTCTTCTTGACAAATGTTGTTGCATGGGGTAAATGCGGTGACCCAATCGACTAGGATTCCCTTGTCGAGGGCTCTGGCCGGACCAAACTCCGAGAGCATTCTACAGACTGGCAATTCTTTCGAGAATAGCATGGATGGTCTTAGTTTTACTTTGTTTGGTCAAGACTTTTTAGGGACAGACTACTGGCCTCTAAAATGTTTATTAAAGTACCTTGAAGACATGTTCCAAAGATCATATTTTGAATTTTCCTCTACATTGCTCTCTCTTGTTTAATTAGAAATAGATAGTGTATACGCTAGGGAGCTTATATTACATGTTCATTATTTTTGGGTAAGTAAATGGTATTGTTGATTGACACGGGATATTTGTGTCAGATATATTGTACTAGCTGATATCGCCATCTGTGAAACATGTATCCCGTTGTTATTTCTGCAAGCGTTACCAAATTAAAATAACAAGAGCAGCATATTTTTCAGATTATATAAACGATTTCTTGAAAGTTGTTTTCATTGTTACTGATGTGAAGAAAAAAATACCTAGAAGGAATTGCACATACCGTATTGGTAATATTCGTGTGATTATAGAAGAGAGAGTGAAAGAGAGAGACAGAGAGAGACAGACAGAGAGAGACAGAGAGAGTCAGATAGACCGAGAGAGAGACAGAGAGAGAGAGAATTTAATGGAGACAGAGAGTTAAAGAGAGAGAGAGAGGGGGAGAGAGAGAGAGAGAGAGAGTGAGAAAAAGAGAAAGAGAGCATGAGATCGAGTGTGTGTGTGTGTGTGTGTGTTTGTGTGAGATAGAGATAGAGAGAGTGTCACATGAGAATTAAGAATGATGTTACCCTGAATAGGGTGAGTTTTTCCTTTGGTGTTTGTATTTCAGTTACACCATGAATAAAGCCTTCTATAATAATCCCCATTCTCAAACATGGAAAAGATCCCAGAAATACATCGTCATATAGACCAATCTCTTTAACATCATGTTTTGCCAAAATAATTGAACGAATGATAAAAGAAAGACTACAATGGTATGTTGAAAAGCATGAAATATTACCCAATTTTTTAAGTGGATTTAGGAAAGGTCGTAGTGTGACGGACAATATTGTACAATTAGAAAATGACATCCAAAAGAGTATAAATTGTAATGAACATGTAATAGCGGTTTTCTCGGATGTCGAAAAGGCTTTCGATACAGTTTGGATAAAGGGTCTGGTTTTTAAATTAGCAAAAAATGGAATAGAAGGGAACATGCTGAGATATATAGAAAATTATCTAACAGCACGAACTTTTCAAGTACGAATTGGAAATACAGAATCTAAAACTTATAAAACGCATAACGGGTTACCACAAGGGAGTGTTTTAAGTCCTCTTTTATATAATATAATGATGGGTGATATACCGACAGACCAAGATGTAAGCATATCTATGTATGCAGATGACTGCGCAATATGGATATCAGGCAGGAACATTGTACATATTACTGAAAAAATACAGAAATATTTGAATCTTTTAAATCGTTGGTTTGAAGAGTGGGGGTTTCGACTCTCACCTGTCAAAACAGTGCCCGTACTTTTTACGAAAAGCTGGAATGCCGTTCTACCGCCTGATATAGAACTGAATGGAAATGTGTTAATGTACGAAAAATCTCATCGCTTTTTAGGGGTTATATTTGATAAAAGGTTAACTTGGCAACCACATATCGAAAATGTAATCACGAGAAGTAAAAGAAAATTAAATATCTTTAGATGTCTAACTGGAACAAACTGGGGAAGTTCCTCGAAATCACTTATTATGGTGTACAGAGCAATTATAAGGTATCTTTTTTATTACGGATGTGAGGCGTATGACAGTGCAGCTGCTACCACCAAAAAAGCCATTGACTCTGTCCAATACCAAGCACTGAGGATATGCGCAGGTGGGCTGCCCTTAACCTCCTTAGAATCACTACAGGTGGAAATGGGGGAAATGCCTTTGGATTTAAGAAGACAAATGCTTTCAAGTAAATATAGACAAAACATCGAAAGATGGGCTAATCATCCGTTGTTAAAAACATTGAACCATGTTGGCATTTTGAATACTTGAAGGGGAAAAACGTAAACAAACCTTTTGGATATAGAATACAAAGCAAGCTGGGAAAACGTATAGAAACGATAACCTACTCCCCATTTCCACCATGGTTATTCTACCCTCCGGCAGTGTCAACGGAATTAAGTACTCGAATAAAGAAAACAGATCATCCTACACAACAAAAACAAAGCAGCCTGGAAATCATACATACTAAATGGGCGACTCAATTACATATATACACCGATGGATCAAAAGTACCTGAAAGAGGGACCTCTGCAGCTGCTTTTTACGTCCCTTACTATTCTGTACATCGGAGCAAAAGGTTAGCAAATTTCACCTCTTCGTACAGGGCTGAATTGGCTGCCATCATTCTTGCTCTCAGATGGGTAGATGAATTAGACATTTATGTGGGGGTTGTTATTTTTAGTGATTCACTGAGTGCACTTATTGCATTACAACAACAGAAGGACGAATCTTTTATTCTGGAAATTCTCACCATGACTACTCACTTAAAGAATAAAGGAGTTGATATATATGTAGAGTGGATACCTGGACATTGTGGAATAAAAGGGAACGAGATGGCGGATTTCCACGCAAAGGCCGCATTAGTAAAGAAAATAGAAGTCAATAATAATCTAAATATGTCAGAAATGAAAAGCTTAATTACTACAAGTTCCAAACTCCTTTGGCAAGAAAGGTGGAACAAAACCAACTCGTATTTGAAAACATATCAAAAAGATGTTAATAAACCATATATATGTTCATTAGAGAGACAACATTCAACAATAATTCATCGACTCCGCTTTGGAGTCCTTGGACTTAACCAGGATCTCCTCAGATTAATTCATGCTACTGGTTTCTGTAATAGATGCCCCAGTGAAATAGAGACTGTAAAACATTTTTTAGTACATTGCCCTAACTATATTATAGAAAGGGCTATGTTTTTAACAGAAATTAACGAATCCCAACCTGAAAAAATTATGGAATACTTAAAAAAGAGTGAGTCCAGTATACAAAAAGCTATTGTACGGTTCTTTCTCAGAACGAAACGGTTCCCTATCAGGAAGTAATTACTCCCTTGATGAACAGTAAAATATAATACAATATTATAAATATGCTAAATTACACTCAGTACATTAAAAATATAATAACATAATGTAATAAAAAAAAAATAAGAACAGTAAAACATAATACAATATTATAAATATGTTAAATTACACTCAGTACATTAAAAATATAATAACATAATGTAATAAGAAAATTAAATAAGAATAGTAAAACATTATACAATATTATAATATGCTAAATTACACTCAGTACATTAAAAATATAATAACAATCATAATGTAATAAGAAAATAAAATAAGAACAGTAAAACATAATACGATATTATAAATATGTTAAATTACACTCAGTACATTAAAAATATAATAACATAATGTATTAAGAAAATAAAATAAGAAAAAGTAACAACAATGATAAAAGGTATGATAAGATTACTGAATATAGAAGCTTGTGTAGGTGCTATCTTATATACATATTTATGTATGGTGTGTATGTGATATAACAAATAATCTGCACGTACTGTTAAGAAACACTAACAAAGCCCATGAATGTTTTGCTTACGATATTATTTTACGATACTATCTTAAAAGATAGATAAATATAAAACGAAATAAATATATTTTTTTAAAAAATCTAAAATTGAGAGATAAAACACGTGCCGTAAAGTAATTTGGCGACAATAGTCAAATCACTGACTAATCGCCAATAACTCAAAACACAACAACAACAACAACCTCTTTGAGCCGAGACCTAAAACCAGTAAGATTAATTGTCGTTTTTGCGTGGCAATTTATGGCGACCTTGCCAGGACCAAAGTTTTAGGTCTCGTATGTTATATCACATTTTGTTGGTAAAATATCCGTTACACTGTATGTGTAGGTTTCGTTTTAAAAGAGAGACGGATGTTAGCAAAAGGAGTGATTTTGCGGTTCGGTGTGGTGTGTCTCTCGCCACGGTTTCAGCAGTGCGTGTTCCGTCAATAGACGTACAGTACTTGCGGTGGGTTATTGGCGTCGCGGTATACGGGATTGTGTGTAGATCAGTGCTATTCAGATTTCAGGTATGCGTGTTATGTGCATGGGTGTCCGTAGGCATTGTGTATTTCAGCGGTGTGTACAGGTTTGTATGCGAGGGCTGTGATGGGTTTCAATGACCTGAATTGGACATGGTGTTGGATTTAGCTGTGTGTGAGCATGAGTTAATCTAGGTTGGATGCACAGGGATACTTGTTGTCATACTTTGACTTTGAGACGGGTCTTGATATTGCATGTCTACGTTAATTAAGACAAATGGTGGAATTAAGCTAGACCTCTACAACAAGAGTCTTGATGGTTGTCAATGTTTTCTTGAATAGATTCTACGGGGATTGTTCCGTACCTGTTGATACCCAGTTGTGATTTCGAATACAGTTTCATAATGGCCAGTATAGATCACACTGGCGTACCTATGGGGGGGGGGGCAGGGGGGGCAGAGTGCCCCCCCCTGACGGGCTCCAGGGGAAAAAAAGAAAAAGGGGAAAGAAAAGAAAAGAAAGGAAAGGAAAGAAAAAAAAAGGGAAAAGGGAAGAAAAAAGGAAAGAAAGAGAAAAAAGGAAAAAAAGGAAAGAAAGAGAAAAAAGGAAAAAAAGGAAAGAAAAAAGGAAGAAGAAGAGAAAAGGAAGAAAATGGGAAAAGAAAAGGAAAGGAATAAAAATGGGGAAATTTATTTTAAAAAAAATACCATGGCCGTACGCACCAAGGGGGGGGGGGGGGAGGGCAGTTGACCCCAGATATTTTGAAAACGTACAGTTTTTTTCCCTGAAAATGTAGTGTACGCCTTTAATTACCAAATCCTTCAATTCTACTTTTGAAAATGCAAAAGTACCCTCATGACCAGTTCGGTCGCTCGAACTCCCTTCACTCCTTTTGCTTTTGAGATTCTTCAAAAACTTTTAACGCATCTTTCCCCCTCCCCCACCTGAAAAATATTCCGCATACGGCCCTGAAAAATTAAAACATATGAAAATAGGAAAATATAAGTTATATAACAAATTCGAAACTCTTCGCTGGCGCGAACTGCTTGCTAGCCTATTTTGTATTAAATGTTTTCACCTGCTCGTCCCCCTGAAAAAAGAAAAGGATTAGTATTGCCTAGAATAAAATTGTGCCTGCCCCGACGGGCCCCAACCTGCAACCATGGCAACAATAACACACAATATATGTACCAAATGTTACTAAAAGAGACTAATTCATTTTTCTCGCTCGCTACACTCGCTCGCGAATAAAATGAATAGACATTGCTTTGGAAACAATTGTGCCCACCCTTGACCTGCAACAATATCATTAAAAGTGGGAGAGTTTTTCGCCCTCTCGCCAAAAAGGAATTGAATCGCGTTAAACGCGATTGCGTCCATCCTGACCTGCACCAATAAAAACAAGTTTATTTATTAATTTTTATTAAAAGAGAATTTATTGTTTTTGCTTGCTCGCTATGCTCGCTCGCCAAAATGGAATTGACACCGCTAACGTTCCCGCCCCAACCTGCAACAACCAGTTAATAATTATGTACCAAACGTTATTCAAAGAAGTTTTGGTGTGCTCGTGCTCGCCAAAACGGAATTAACATCACCTTAGACATGATAGTGTAAACCCTGCCCTGCAACAAAAAAATCTGAAATTTATGAACCAATTATCATTACAAAAATTTTGCTCGCTCGCTACGCTCGCTCACCAAAATAGAAATAACACTGCTTTTAATAATCACGTCCCTGACATGGAACAATGAACCCAAGTTTATATATACCATATTTTCCCTATAAAAGAGAAGTGATTTTTTTTGCTCGCTCGCTACGCTCGCTCGCCAAAATAGAAATAACACCACTTTTAATAATCACGTCCCTGACATGGAACAATGAACCCAAGTTTATATATACCATATTTTCCCTATAAAAGAGAAGTGATTTTTTTTGCTCGCTCGCCAAAATAGAAATAACACCGCTTTTAATAATCACGTCCCTGACATGGAACAATGAACCCAAGTTTATATATACCATATTTTCCCTATAAAAGAGAAGTGATTTTTTTTGCTCGCTCGCTACGCTCGCTCGCCAAAATAGAAATAACACCGCTTTTAATAATCACGTCCCTGACATGGAACAATGAACCCAAGTTTTATGTACCATATTTTCCCTATAAAAGAGAAGTGATTTTTTTTTTCGCTCGCTACGCTCGCTAGCTCGTGGAATTATGTGCCCACCACTAACCTGCTACAATATCATTAAAAAGAGAAATGTAGGGGGTTGCCTGCCCGCCAAAATGGGATTGACATTGCCTTAAACACGATTGTGCCCGCCCCCTACCTGCAACAATGAAACAAATTTTATATAGCAATTCATTGAGAGAAAGATGTATTTTCGCTCGCTAGCTAAAATGGGTATAAAATCACCCTAAACACAATATTGTTCCCGCGCCCTGCATGGGACAATTGAACCAAGTTTAAGTGGCAATTCTTAAAAAAGAAGTGATTTTTTTTTCTTGCTCGCTACACTCGTTTGCAAAAAAATTAAATTAACGTCGCTAACAAGTGAATGTTCCCACCCCAACTTGCAACAATACCAGTTTATATACCAAACGTTACTTAAAGATTTTGTTTTGCTCGCTCGCTCGCCAGAAGTGAAAATTAGCATCGCCTTTTTTGTTTGTTTCGGTCGCTTGCCCCCCCTGACGGAGTATCCCAGGTACGCCACTGACAGTTGGTTAAACACTCCGTCTCCTGTGCGTACCGTCTCGTTACTAAAGCGCCCTTGTGATACGAAAGAGACGAGATCTAGATTTGCAGTCCTGGGCAGCTAGGGGCCGAAGACAAGAAACCAAGGGAGGGGGGGGGGGGGTAGGAGTGGCTCGTATTTCGAAATTAACTCATAACCAAAACTACTTTTCGTCTGTATGTTAGTTCTATAGAGTATTTTATGGTCATGGTAGGACTTAAAGACTACATAAAGACTTAAAGCCAATTTATAGTAGTTTACAGGAGGGATTAGACCTCCCAGCAAGGTTACTGACAGGTGGTTATCTCATCAAATCAGCTCTCAATTAACATAAGAAAAAGAGGATCATGGGGGACCAATAGTCACCGAGTAGGCATTGCTTGCTATATAGAGGGCGCAAGTCACAGCTAGAAGTAGTGTAATGGGGCTTTAAGTGCCGTGTCGGGGATTGAACCCACGACCTTCGGATCTTCAGTCAAGTGTTTAAACCACTCGACTGCACCTCTAGTTCTTTCTCTTTTCTTACTTTTCTTAATTTCCTTCCCTCTCTTCTCCTCTCCCTCTCTTTTCTTTCTCTCTTCCTCACTTTGAATTCATATTTTGTTGAGGTAGATATTCCCCTTTTAGTTCGCATTTTTGCTTTTGTTTTACATTTGGTACTAAATTTAGGATAAACACGTGACATAATACGTGTACTTATAATTATGTAAACGATACTGTTTTAAATTGTACTCTCGTTTTTAGAATGCAATGATATCCATGTGCAATTCAGTATTATGTAACTGCGATGCATCATACCATACCATACCATGCACTCCTATATTTGATATTGAGAGAGAGTTGCTATTCGGGAACGTCAACACCCCTTCCCAAGTGATATGGTGCTGCCAGCAAAGTGGGGGGGGGGGGGGGGTCTTTATGTTTAAAAAAATGTCCTAAACTGAGGTAGCCAGACCAGTGGAGCAATTAGACGTAGTCTTAGTGGAACAGCAATCGATACACTGAGACTGATTTTTTGTTAGAGCTAGCTACGCCCCTGCTTGAGGCTGGTGTGACGTCACCGTTGAGTTATGAGATCTCATTATTATTGGTTCCATATTGAGTTTATCAGTCAAACCTCTGACATCACCCAGAAGATAAGAGAGATACTATTGTCCTCTTGTTAGTAAAATCTAGTTGATGCGTTGTGACTTGAACCGGATCGGATAGCCGTAGGATATGTCTTTAACAGTGACTTCACCGATTCTTCAATTAAAAGTATCTCTATCTGCTACCCCCTTACTACCGGCACGTTACAGCGATGAGATCTTTATGTGGCTGAAGAATTCCATCCAAAGATAAATTGCTTGTTGTTGTTGTGTCATGTTTGAGACGACTCTCCCTCTCTCACGGTTTCTCATCCCCCAATCACATTCTTTCTCCATGTCTCTTTCTCTCTAATGTTCTCTCCATCTCTCTCACTCTCTTTCGTTCCCCTCCCTTGCTCCGTCTCTAACGCTTTCTTTAGATGAAATGAATGAGAATCAAGATTGTATCTATGATTACCATCATGGTAAAGAATAAGATTCCTTTGAATTTTTGTCTTGAATTAGGACAATACATTTATCTATGATTTTGAGTTATTCTATATCGCTGTACAAATTAAACTACTTTTTCAATTATAAATCGTCGATCAGTTTTCTAAGGACTTTTCAGGGATGTAAACAAGTACAAAAGTAACTAGACTAAGATTTCTATCTTTGTTTTTAATAATCATTATTGCATTTATTACTAGTTACTGACAGCAATGGAAAACAGAATCAATATCGACATGATTATACAAAGAAATGTAGGGAAACATTAATTCACACAGTATTAGTTCATATAAAAAGAGGGTTAAGAGGAACTGAAAGACAATATTTTCATGTGATCAATTTGAACGATCACAAAATGTATCAGGTAAAAAAAATACCTCTTAACTCATAAATACTAAGAATGAAACAACTTATGCTTAACAGATTAAGCAGAACTCAAATCTAATCAAATAAAATTCCCTGGAATTTCTGTCAGACTGCACAACATTATAACCCGACTAAGTAAAACATCCTGAAACATTAACTTTTGAATTCCTGATGTTTTCACTCTTTTGTATCGCCATGATCTCTTCTAAGTCTAAGAGGGTGTTTCTAATCATATTATTTAGTACTGGCTAGACTTGAATAACAACCCTGTTTTCCTAAAAATAATCATATCTATTGTAAATCAATATCATCATGAGCAAAAACAATGAGCAATGTTTATGACAATATGATTTCACTAAATTGTGTGAATTATGCGATTCTTTTAGTTAAGGTATGAATAATATGGGAGAAGAGGTAACAAACACTATGAACATGTCTGACAAAGAGAGCGGACAAAATATACAGTTCCTCAGGTAGACAAAGGAACATCCCTTCACTGCTATTATGTAAAAATGTGTAGAACAGGTGTCACATGCATATTCACCTTTTGACATAATAGCAGTGAAGGGATGTTCCTTTGTCTACCTGAGGAACTGTATACTTTGTCCGCTTTCTTTGTCAGTCATATTCATAGTGATAGTGCAAAAATATAATAAAATGCATGTAGTTATACAGACATTGTAGAAGGACAATGTACAATACACAATGATCTTTCTATTTCAGAGTTTAAAATGAAACACAATTATTTGTACTCTAGTGAACAGAAGCAACATTAATAATAATAAGCAAATAATAGTAGAATTTATACAGTGCTTCAAAATAATATCTGTAAGTGCTGAACTACTATTACCTGATCTATTATCAATACAATTCAAAAGATAGCATGATAAAAAATAATCATTACATTTACGTACAATATGTGTAAATAATCTGTTTTAAAGAAATTTAAAAAAGTATAATGTGAAAGCAATAAGCATCACTCTGTCAATTGAATATAAATTTTACCATTCCAGCTGATAGAATACTCCCCATAAGTATGCCATTTTCATTAATCCATTTAAGAGAGAGAACTGTCCACTTTACCTTCTGAGAATCTCAATACGCTATCACCCATCTCATCTACCCTACACTGGTTCTACACAGATATATATTTTCATGTGTATGAACATAAAAGCACACATACAGTGTAAGCCCAGGAGCATTTGTTGTATTCACCTATTTCAAATTTCAACCCCACATAATTTGTTTTCTTCATGGCAGTCTTTTTAGGCAGTCCACTGTGAAGGGTGAATGAGATGTTAACAAGATAATTAAAAAACATGAAGAAAAAAAAATATTAAAAAATAAAAAAATAACACACTTGATATACATGTACATGTAAAAAGAGTAGAATATCTCTTCAAAATGAGTAAATTGTGTACAAAGTAAAGAGCCTTTTGCTCTAACAATCAAACGCACATAAATATGAAAAAAGTTAATGACAAACAAAGAAAATATAAAAAGACAGGAATGGTAGTGTAAGGAAAACTGTGATGAAAAGTAGAAGGGACGGGAACAAGTGGAGAAAAAGGTAGAGCAAATTCAAGAAAAAAGGAGAAAAAGAAATGAAAGTATGGATGAAAAGAAAAGCAGAATATTGAAAGAATGAAAAATAGAGTATCAGTGACACTATATGAATTCAATTACGATTACATAACACATCCAACATGGAGGGCAATATCAAGAATTGGTAATTGTCTTTTGAGATAGATATATCATGGTGACGTTTGACTTCTTTAATTGGTAAATTTTATAATAATCATCTGCAACTTAAAATGTGACATATAATGATGATATAAATAAATCAATAATTCAATGAAGGACTACATAACTAAATATAGATAAAAACCATTTTGACTGATTATCAAGATTGATTGATTGATTGATTTTTATTCGACAAGCTTCCAACATACAACAATATACAATATTAACAGATCAAAAATAAGTCAGCTTGAACAGGATAACCCACGAAAGCTCGAGAGCTTATTTCCAGTGGGGTCCCTTACAGACAATTAATACAATAATAAATTAATACAATACAATTAATAAATTAAAATAGTAATATTTACAGACAGATAAGACAATTAAAAGATCTACTTATTAAAGATAATAATAACAACATTAAACTGATGATAGAAATGATATTAAGTACAAGAAGAAAAAGAAGAAGGAGAAGAAGAAAAAGAGGAGAAGGAAGAAGAGGAAAATAATGATGAATTTGTAGAATTTCTATAACGTACGAAAACATAAGTATATACAACATGAAAAAGTATGAACCGACAGAAGAATAACAATTTCAATCATATAACATGTCATTCACTTCTCTTCTCTGACTGTCAAGTATTAGGTATTCCTTTAATTTCCTCTTAAAATGATCATAGTTTCCTATTTCTTTTACACCATTGGGAAGGGAATTCCAATGTTTTATGGCATTGTAATAAAACGAATTTCCAATACTACCTACTCTTTCTGGTAAGTTAAAGTTGAATCGTCTATTTCTTGTATTATAATCATGTACGTCAGTAACAAGATCGAAGTTGGATCGAATATAATGATTCGACCTAGTATGATATATTTTATGCACGTGATGCAATGCGAGTTGTTTCGATCTTTGGTCGACTTCAAGAAAACCAGCTTTAGAAAGTTCGCTATAGCCAACATGAGTTCTTGGACCAGAACAGTTGATAAATCTCACCATTTTGTTCTGTATAATCTTCAACTTCTTTTGATCTGACTTGTTTATGTTACTGTACCATGCAGGGTTAGCATAGTCAAATAAACATTGAATAAGAGCAAAACAGAGTGTACGTCTTGCTTTTAAATCCATACAACTTTGATATCTGTACAAAAATTTCAGACGAGAATTTGCTTTTTTTACAACTGATTCTACTAAAGATGAAAATGAAATTGCGCTAGCCAACTCAATGCCTAAATACTTCACAGACTCTTTTCTCTTGATTGCTTGATTATTGTGTCTCACTTTGAATTCAAATGACTTTTTAGAACTACTTTTAGAACAAAATAAAATGCTTTCTGTTTTTCCCAAGTGTAAAGAAAGCTTATTATCAGTCATCCAATCGACACACGTAGACAGCTGTTCACTGAGCTTTTCCTCAATATATTTAGGATCAGGATTTGAATAGAGTAGTACGCTGTCATCTGCGTACAATAATAGTTTGAAGTCTTTTATACAAGTACACATATCATTTATATAACTTGAAAATAGAATTGGGCCTAAAATACTTCCCTGAGGAACACCGCATGTTATAGGCATTAGTTTGGAACGAATATCATGAATGGCCACTACTTGGTGCCGATTAGATAAGTAGGATCTGAACCAATCTAAACTTGCCTTATCAAAACCCATTAGTTGTAACTTCTTCAATAAGACGCAATGATTAACTGTATCAAAAGCTTTTTGCAGATCAAGGAGCACCATACCAACAAAGCGCCCTTGGGAAGTTTCTCTCCTCAAATAATCAGTCAAATGAATTAGACATGTTTCAGTCGAATAATCATGTCGAAAACCAGATTGAAATTCATAAATTATATCATTTTCTTTGAAGTATCTTTCAATTTGAACACAGACCGATTTTTCTAGAATCTTTGATGCTACGCTTAAAACACTAATAGGTCTATAGTTGCTAACATCAGTTTTATCTTTCTTTTTATAAAGTGGAGTCACTTTTGCTATTTTCATATCTTCTGGAAAAGTACTCGTCAAGATAGATAGGTTCATTAAGTAACTTAGAGGCTTAAATAAAACCTTCGCACCATCTTTTAGAAACTTAGCTGGAATCAAGTCTAACCCAGTACTTTTTGATACATTCAACTTACGTAACTCTTTGAAAACAAATTGTTCACTGATTGGTAATAACTCGAAGCTGTTTTCACGTACACCTTTTCTTTCGTAAAAGTCACGAATACAATCATTGTCTGCGCTGAAAAAGTCTTTGGAAGGGGGGAGTTTGTCTACTAATTTGGCAGCCACATTTGTGAAATGAGAATTGAATTCATCAGCGATGGCCATCTTATCATGACATAATTTCCCATCAATTTTAATGACAGATTCTTGTTCTTTTCGCTTCTTATTTTTCAATCCTAAGCTTTTTAGATTCTGCCAAAGTTTTTTCGAATCTTGTTTATTTTCTTCTATCTTGTTTTGTAAGTAATCGAGTTTAGCCTTTTTCACCTCTCTTTGGACCATATTTCTTAATACTCTGTATCTTTTATAGAGCTTCTCATCTTTTGCTCTTTTCCTCCATTTTTTGTATACTATATTTCTCTCTTGAATTAGGGAAAGAATATCTTTAGTCACCCAAGTTTCTGATCTTTGTTTTATTCTTATCCGTTTCAGTGGCGCTATCATATTCAAATTTGAGATAAAAACATGTTGAAATATTGACCATGCCTCATTTACATCTGTACAGTCAGTTATTCGTGACCAATCAACAACAGATAGTTGAAGATTGAAAGACTCTCTTCTGACATATGTAAAAAGAGTTTATTCTTTGGACCCAGTCCTAGTTAGTTAGCAAGAACCATGGTGAATAAATGCTCCATAATCTCTGCAAGAGAAAACAGTTAAAATAAATCTCTGCTTGGGGATTGATTTTGCATCCAAATTTGGATACCTCTATTGTAAAACTAAAGAGAAGTTAAGAACAAAGCAAATTTTGATTATCATGGGACCACTACACACAATGGACTATTGTACACACAGAATCTTTCACCTCACAAATTGTGTACGCCGGCCATTTTAATAGACACAAACTTTTGCAAATGGCCAAATTACATCAGCTGTGATTTACAGTAGTCATTTGCAGCATGAAATTTCCTTGAATATGAAATGCTATCAAAATTTGCGAAAATTCTGATTTTACAGTACATCCGCAATACACTACAAGCAGATATACATGAACAAGTCACCCGTTATAGGTCAGTCAATGCAAGGTAAATATCTACAAAAATGGCTTGGAACTTATCTTAGAGGGCAGCGCACAATAAATTAAGTCGGCTTAGCAAAATTGGAAATGTAATGACATGCAAAACCCTGCAGCTTTGTTTTATTAAACAAGGGACCACATTTCACCAATTAACTGTCATCTTCCATCCTATGGGATATGGGGGATGTTTCACAAAGATCCTAAGTTGAACTTATCTCTAAGTTGTCATTAAGAATTATGGAAAGCTGTTAACATCTATGAAAATATTTTGTAAAAGTTATTTTAAAAGCCATAAAATGTTGATTCAAAACATTCATATTTTCTATTATCAAGGAGATTTCATTGTCTTCATGGGGAATTTATAAAAAGTCTAAAATACTTGAATTTTCACTTATGAATATATTTCATTTTACGGCTACAAATGGCTCTCTAAAATGTTTAAGTCCAACTGAGAGTTAAGTTCGACTTAAATCTTTGTGAAACACCCCCCTGGTCATTTGAGGCAGGCATGCATATGACATTACAATTGACACTTTCATCTGTGCATACGTTTACCTGTACCTGTCCAAAACTATACACAATCCCTGCATAATAATCAGCTACAAGTTTGTGCGTAAGTAGTTTAATAGTTAAATGACCATCTTCTCAAAGTTTGCAGTTAACAATGGTAAAACCTACAGGCATCAAATGCTTTGGAAATTGCTGTTACAGTGACTGCATTTGTACATACAGGCATCGTTTCATGAAACTGTTATAAGTACACATTCACCGACATCCGATTGTAACACGTGTTGATAAACGCATTCGAATGGCTGGTCGGCGAACTTGTACTTATGATGACGTTTTCATGAAACGCTGACATGGTGTACAAACATACAATGTACTTTACAAATACACAAGCAGCAAATCATTGCAGACATTCATGGAAGTTAAGATTGAAGCATAGGGCTGTACAAGCATCATTGATCCCGGTTTCTGATTAGTTTTCCTAGCTCTTCTAAAATGGATTCCAAGATCGGGTTTCCGCCTAAATTTGATATATGCTCATATGCCCTGGAAAGAAAGAGAGAAAGAATGAAAGAAAAATAAATAAGGAACACATGACATTAACATCAAAATAACACTAAAAGTAACATTTATATAGTGCTAAGTACTAATGTTTCCAAGTGTACGATATCATCATCATTATGAGGCTGCCATCCATCTCCAGCCTAACCGCTCACGATTACCTCTCTAATGTATTAATAAATATTTACTATATATTTCTTATCTTATATGTACGCTTCGTACATGTTTATTATATGATATAATTGTACATGATTTTCTATTTAATTACTTTTGTAAACATTTTATTCATTGTATTTGTTATTGTTCAAATTTTTGTTCTTTGAATTTAAATTTGTATCTTTTTGAACGCAGAAATAAAATCAATCAATCAATTCTGGCTTTAGCCAAGCTACCCTGACAAGGCAGTCTGGCATTCAAAGAATTTCTTCACACCAGGTACCCATTTACATCACCTGGGTGGGTGTTCATTACTGTGTTGCCAAAGGATTAGAGTGCCACAGCAAGATATCCGCCCCTGTACCTTGTAATCTACAGTCCAGTGATTTATCCACTAGACCACAACAATTCTACACAGACAGAACTATCTGGGCCATATTGGAGCCTATAATATATTGTTTAAAGCCATGACAGTTTTTACAGGAGTATGAACATAATTAAAAAATTGCCAGCAATAATGGTGGCCTGTTATAAAGCACTTAATTCTGTCAAGCTTGATGCTCATTGCGCTATACATACATATAAGAGAATGCAACTTAAAACTTATTGAAACAGAAAGCATTAGAGACAGATCTGCTACAAACTTTAACACAATTATGAAGAATACTTGAATACTTACTGCTTTTCTAGATCGAAGAGTACCTTTCTTGTGTATTCAAATGAACCAAACTGCATTGGAAAACAAAACAAAGAAAGTGTGAATGCTAATAATATCCATCCAAACAAAACAAGATATCAAGTAACAACATTGGTATGAGATCTTCTACTACACATGAAAGATGAGATCATCTGTTCAAGATTTGTATGCAACACACATTATAGCAGTGCCTTGCCAATATCATTCCTGTTTCACTTCTCTTCAAAATCTTTGCTAAATATGCATTTTCTTTTTGTACCAGTGTTACATGGTCATCACATTTATATAATATTAAATCAACTTTGGGTCTAAAATATTGATTCACCATGAAATTAGAGAACTTCTTACTTTTAAGCATAATTGCAATGACGACCTTCGTCATTGCCTTGTTTTCGTTCACATTCTGCCCCATTAATATTCTCCTTTTCCTCCTTTTCCTGTTCCTTATCCTTATCCTTATCGTCAGGAAATCGCATTCGTTTTGCACGTAGTGTTTGTTATTCCTGGTTCGGTGCTTTCCTCATGTCCCTTTCCTTTCAAATTTCATAGGCATGGTCTCTAACATCTCATCAAGGTCACTACATTCTTTGATTTTCGAAATCACTCATGCATAACCGTCCAGGCGCCATTTTGTCCGTTTTTGGTCCATTTTAAGGCCTTTCTGTCTTCCTTCCTATCTCCACTATCCTAGATCCTACAAACTTCTAACAAATTCCTCTAGATAGTCTGAGAAATGTTCTTTCATCTGCGACGCATGACTTGACCTTCAAAATGCCATCTTCATACTCGAAATTCAAATCTAAAACCGACTCCGTCAAAAATCTCTCAAGTTCTTGAAAAATGGACCCCTAAATAATCTAAAACTGCCATAACTTTCTCATATAAATTTTGTTTTGTATTTAAATCTCACAGTATCTTTATCTCATAATTGCACATAGCCATGCCAAATTTCACGCTCCAATGGCTTTGCACAACATAAATAGCGCCCTCTAAAGTTCTGGTAATTGGCTTTCTGTCTGTGGCCGTATCTCCATAATGGCTTGGCAAACCCGTACCCTTTTTTGGATTTAGATACTTGAAGATATGCCCTTTCCAGCCATATACAAAATTATATACCCTATCACTGACCAAATTTGAGAAAATTGCCCTCCAAATAAGCCATTTTCAAGAAAATTGAGAAATAACTTCAACTTGATCTAAAATGGCGATCGTTATACCTACATCAATGAAACTTTGCAGACATATGTATCCATATACGTGACAACTGTTTACCAAGTTTGGTAAAATTCGAATATGTCAGCGCAAAGTTATCGCCAAAAATGATGAATTTACTATGGATTACGTAATAGCGCGTTCAATGCGCGCAATACATTGCGCGCAGTTAACAATGGTGTCAAACTGACCGCAATGAAGTGCCCTTTCGGATGATACCAAGTATTATATATGTTCACACAGAAAATTGTGAGTAAATCGCATTTGAACAAAGATCACTACACGAATTCCGCCGAGTTTCCGCCCGAACCTAACACGTTTCGGCTATGACGTCATTTTTTCAGACTGCTTTTCGCCCCTTAAACGTCCTTTTTTTTCCTTGAAAATTTGCAGTGACATGCCGAGTTCCAATACGCAGGGCACCTCTTGGCCGGATTTTTGAAATTGGTCAAGGGGGCCATTTAAGACGCCATTTTGTCCTATACATCTATTTTACATCACGTGTTTCGATAGGATTATCATAGAAAAAAAGAGAGTGGTTTACAATAACAACCATGAAATTCTCTTTCTAATGATACCAAATACGGCCCATAAAGAGACGTAAAGAGAGAGAGAAAAAACAATTTAACTCCGGTCATAATACAGATCCTGTACGTTTTCCGCCCATGCATTACACGCATTGTCTATGTAGCATATCGGGTTCACGCTTTTGGCCCCCAGAACGATCTTTATTGCAAGGACGAACATGCACCAAATCCTATTGGTTTTTGCACGCAGTGCTTGCGAGCCCTTTCTAGGTTCTTTCCCCTATCCCAATTTCTTTCAAACTTCGTAGGCATAGTCACTACCATCCCATCAAGGTCACTGTTGAGGCCTTTCTTTCGCCCTACCTGTCTCCAATATCACAGAAGCTACAGACTTCGTGCAAATTGCTCTGGATAGTCCGAGAGAAGCTCTTTCGTTCGACACGTAGAAACACGGCGTCATTGCACGCACATCGTTGTGACACGATTGCATTTCTAGTTTGCTTTGCTTCTTATGCTAGGCTTAGTTTGAGGAAACATTGTCAGGGTTGATAGGAGACATAGATCCTAATTTCTTGTTTGTCACAAAAATAGCCCCCCCCCCCCCCCCCTCTATTGTGCCAAGGAAGGCAATTCCTGCAAAAACTGTGAATCTATGAATCTAGAACAATGTGCTCAGACTAAGATGTAAGAATGACTGTTTTTCTTCCTAAATCAGAAGTAAATACATGTACAGTAGGCCTACCATTATATCAAAGGTCGGACGACATCCAAATATAAGTTGATTCCTGTTGATGTGCAGAGCTGCATACAACTCATATTTTGTTTAATATTCAATTTCTAAATATATTTCATAGATTTTAAAATATTTTTAAAAATGACTTTCTCAGACCTGCTAAGCCCCACCCTAAAAAAAAGCTCCAGATCACATTCATCTAGTGACATCATCTGTCAATCATTAGTGAGTTAACAAGAGACAGTGGTATGTAACTTCCCCTCAGCTCAGCACATGCTCTCAAAAGAAGTGCATTCTTTCATACAATACCTCCACATTACCTTTCTTTTCCTGGAGAAGGAGGATTCTGTGGCTGAGTAGCTTAAAGAGTGGGATTTGTGAAAGTGTAATCGATCATAGAATATGGGACAGAGCGTTGTGGCATTTCATGGTCGCTAAAGTCTCAGAAAAGGCACTTAAAGAAGAAGATTGTAAACAGGTGGTCAGCTCTGGTGAAGCTACATACCCTAAACAATTCCATGGGACATGTTAAAAATCCTTGGTGACAGAGAAAGAATTCAACTTCATTTTCCTACCTTCTCTAGGAGGTCCACACAGTCTTTCTTGACATCCAATGCTTCCGTTCTCTGCCTCAAGATGCTCATCACCTGGGTGTTCTCCGGTTGACTGCGGATACCATGGATAAGGGGGAACGAAAATTTCCCCTCGGTGAGATCCTCGCAGTAACTCTTGTTCTCTGTGTACTGTTTGGAGCAGAGGTTGGCATAGTCATCTCGAATCTGGAAGTACAGGCCTAGGATGTCACTCAAAGGCTTGAAATCACTAGAAAAAGAAAAAGAAAGCAGCAGATATGTGAGATCCTTGCAGCAAGTCTTGTTCTCTGTGTACTGCCTGGAGCAGAGGTTGGCATAGTCGTCTCGGATCTGGAAGTACAGGCCGAGGATGTCACTCAAAGGCTTGAAGTCACTAGAAAAGACAAAGAGAGAAGCAGATATGTGAGATCCTTGCAGCAAGTCTTGTTCTCTGTGTACTGCCTGGAGCAGAGGTTGGCGTAGTCGTCTCGGATCTGGAAGTACAGGCCGAGGATGTCACTCAAAGGCTTGAAGTCACTAGGAAAGACAAAGAGAAAACAGATATGTGAGATCCTTGCAGTAACTCTTGTTCTCCGTGTACTGCCTGGAGAGGGTTAGATAAGATGGATAAATAGATGGATAAATCATAAATGGATAGGTAGGATTATAGCTAGATGGATGGAAAGATGGACAGAAAGAAGAATTAATAGATGGATGGATGAATGTATACATGGATGGATAGACAAGTAGAAAGATAGTTTATTAGTAAGATATAGAGAGATAGATAGACAAATAGATAGATAGACAGACAGATAGATAGACAGACAGATGAGAGATAGATAGACAAATAGATAGATAGACAGACAGATAGACAGACAGACAGATAGATAGATAAATAGATATATAGATATAGATAGGCAGGCAGTGACACAGCTACCTATCTCTACATCATACAAGTCCACAAAATTTCTGACAAATCTGTGGAAAAATAGTCGATTTCAAACAGTATTCAGCAAATTAACCTACCTATTGTTTGCACTAAAAAGTTGCATGAGCCTCACAGCTAACCCAAACAGACCTCCAGTTTCTGATATTCAAAGAAAGAGTAGAACAGTGAACATACCAGGATGGTGAACAGCAAAACACATGATAATTGCAATTTAATCATCATCTGATTTTGGCTTTTTATTCATTTTGCAATTTATTCTGAAGAGTGTAAGACCAAATGCTTTGTTAAAGGTATAGACCAGTTTTGGAAACGCCCCCCTCTCAAAAAATGAAATGATAGCTCTTATTACCAATCATGTGAAAGAAAATGTTTCGACTTATACGTGATGATACAAATTTTGCCGGGAAACCGCCTACTAATTTATATTTTTGTTAAATTATCATATCGATCCGGACTGGATAGATATAGCGAATGCACTTCAACATTGAACATTTGGGCATATATTTCTGTTTTTTTGTGAATTCAGGTTGAAGTATACCATCTACCTCTGAAGACAATATTTAAACAATATTGAATGGGTATTTTGCACCCAAAACCCTTGAACCGGAATTTTACCACTACAGGTCTTTATCTTTAAGTCTGTATTTGTCGCTATTCCTCGATTCATTCAGTTTTCTAAGTTTTTACATTGAAGAACTTAAACTGATATATGATGATCAAAATAATTCGACCTTATAACAGAAGATAACCAGGCTATACATTTTGAGAAATTTTGTGTACAAAAAGAATTGGGCGAAAAGAAAAGATCTAAATGACAGAACATTATAGGTGGAAGATATGGCACCCTCCATTCAATCTTTAACCTTGTTACTGGTTATTTTACCTTCCAGTAAGACTAGTGTCCCCACCCCAAACCCTGACACCAATGCTCCCTCACTGCCTGGGGTAGTTGATTGTTACTACTCACTCTTGATAACCATCTCTTTATATTCTTCTTCTGTAGGGCAGGTGCAGGAGTCCCTCCAGTAGATGTCCATCCCCTGGCCTTGATGTAATAATACTAGCTGCTCTGAAACCACAAAGAACAACCTTTCTTTATTGCAACCAACACTTGAGGTTGGATTTCAAATACAAGTAAATAATTATAATAATAATACTACTATGGATATTTATATAGCGCCGGTATCCGCCAGGCTCCGATGCTCATGGGGTTGTACATATTACAATCACGAACATATCACTTTCTTAGCTAAAGTAAAGGTAAACTGAAACAACACAATTGTTACGCCACAATTCTAATTGTCATTATTAAATAGAACTGTTTAGAAGAGATGGGTTTTTAGAGCAACTTTGAAGTCATGGAGGGCTATTAAACTATGAATACTAGGTGGTAGCTTTTCCAAAGGGACTGCCCAGAATGAGAAAAGGCTCTATCCCCCAGGAACTGCACGTTTTAGGGACAAATAATGTCTTGTAGGCTCATACTCATGTATATCATGAGTACTGCCATATTTTATACTTACAAGATATGAAACCTCATCATGCCTTTGGTAACAAAAGACTTGTAAAGTAAACTTACATACAAAGACTACTTATAAGGGGAAACAAATCTGTCTTTGTAAAGGTGGTTCATGTACATTCCTTGGAAAATTAATTGTTTTCATATAAATCTCTCTTCAAGGGCAACAACTTTTTTTTCTTCTTTTTATAGAAATGTGGTCAGCAATTTGCAAAAACATGTGTGACGGATTGACATGTTTGATGGTATTTGCAGCACGACATAATTATGTCCAAATACAATAGATGAATGATAACACTTGACCTATAACCTCTCATATCTTCTTCGGCAGAAAAAGTACCGGTATGGTTTACTTTACTATTTAATAAGGTGTCGACAAAATCATTTTTTAAATATCTAACCTGTGAATATTTTCATGGCATCAGGATGATCAAACTGCATGACTTCTTTAAGTCCTAGGAAGTACATATAGTTGGCAGAGTTGATGGTTTGTGCTATACCGTAGATACTGTGTGCTACTGGAATGCCTCGTCGAAGCTTGGAACTGTCCTCTATATCGTCTATTCTGTAAGAATAATGCAAAACGTCATAATCATTTAATTTACCATATCAAATTTTCTTCCATAATAGTACATTATACAAATATTGACTGAAATAACTGAAAGAGAGGTGCTGTGGCCTGGAGGTTCTTAGACACTTGCTCTGTTGAAAAGTTGCCCCTTAGCCGATATATTTCTCTAACTAAATTTTTAACGTCGACCCTGGAATCCCTTTCCAGATCGAGTGTCTTGGCCTTGAGTTAGGGTATTGTGTATAAAGACAAAGAGGTAGCAAACTAGCAACCATCCAAAGTATTCTTCAATATATGTTGAGAGAATACTAAGTTTTTCGAAAATGAATAAATAAATCAACTTTCCTAGAGAGAAGACTTAAAGCCCCTCTGTTCTAGTTTGGCCAGTACGGATTAGGCCTCCTACCATGGTCACCGACAGGTGGTTATCTCATCAAATCAGCTCCAAATTAAAATATGAAAAAAGGGGATCATGGGGGACCAATGGTCACCGATTAGGCATTGTTTGCTATATAGAGGGCGCAATAAGCTATAAGTAGTGCAGTGGGGCTTTAAGCTTTCCTATTAAAGTAGAGAAAATACTTACAATAGACTTGCGTTATGCAGCATCTGAACCACCTCACTGATCTTTTTTATGTTATCTTCAGGAATGTCCATCCAGCAGTTGAATGCCTAGACATGGAGGAAAGATAACATACTTAGGAAATAGATGAGTAAATAACTCAAAAAACATGAGTATCATTGTCAATCTATTGACTGGCACACATACATGTAATGTGAAGAACTATAATCAATTATGTAAAATTGCGCTAAAAAATGATCATGAAGTGCCTCAAAAAAGTAAAAGTCTTTGAGTGACCGGTTTTACCATACTTGTTTTCCCAATAGACTGTAGTGTTATGAAAACGCAAAATTTGGTTTTGATTTCCAATAATAAATATCTTCATAATCAGACAGGAGATCGGCTTGAAAAAGTCATGGGGTTCCTGACTAACTTAAAGGTATATAATTATCATTGCAGCATGAGCTAAATCCAGGATTTGTTTCAGAATCTGAGACAAAGTTACAGTATCCCTTTAAGCAAGGCTTGTGTTTTTGTAAACTACAAACAACAGAAATCCTACCCGTGAGAGTTTTGTTCGAACTTGTTTTCCTGGAACCTGTAAAATGTAGTTGTATGGCTCCATCAGTATCTGGAAGAGAAAGAAAATGAACAAAATGATTACAAGAAGACACAACCGACACAACTTCTTTGATCCTGAAAGCAATAGATACAAATGTTTGTGGCACAGGCAACATTTCAAGATTCATTTTCTAAAATGTAGCTATAACATCAAGCCGTTCAAACAACACTGAATGCAGGAGTTGTAAAGATGTTAAATGTGGACAATCAAGGAAAGCTTACCATTTCCTGCTTTTTCTCTCTGATGAGTGCCGATTGGTTTTCAGTAACATCATCTTTTGGTGAGCTGCTTTCCGCCATATTTTCTCAACTACCAAAAGTTAGTGCGTGACTGCAGTTAAGACAAGAGATAGAAAACTTTCAATAAGCAAATATTTCTGCATAAAAATTAATCAAATACAAGTACTATTAACAAAACTTTTGGTTTGAAAGTCAGCTTTTACTCATGCAAATGATTATGATGTAAATAGTAAAATTGAACCTGTTGTGAAAATTTTCAACCAGTTTGAGTGAAATTAAGCCTCAAAATCTCCTTTGGTAATTCAGGATAAAAAGGACTACCGGTATCTATAGTAGGTCTATTATTAAATTTTTAGCCAAGAGAATCGCAATCATGAATTTGTCTCTTATATCATGGTTTTGTAAAACAGGTTTCCCGGTCTCTGACATCCCTGTAGGTCACAAACACAGATACGACTGTCATGGATGGAGTTGGTTTCATGAAACGACCCCCTATTAATATACAAACATAATTTTGCGGACAAGCTGGGCTACTGGTAGACAGAAATAACCGTCTGGTACTATGGGTAATTCTTTGATAGAACTGACATTTGTCAACCTACGGGTGGTCAGTGGAGCCAAACATAGTCTCAGCGTTGATATCATCATCATTATCACTTGTCAGAAGGTTGCGCTTGAGGTCTAGGCTCCCAGGGGCTGTTTCTTAAATTTCCAAACTGCCCTAACTTCACAAGTCTAAATTATAAATCCTAAATAGTAAATTTACAAGTACTGTATAGCCGTTTGTTAGATCGACTACCATGACTACTACTTCTAGTATAAGACTTACTTACCTACTAACACGATGTTGTAGGTTTAAGCCGGTTCATCGATCCAGGATTCTTCCCTATTTACTGCTATTTGTGGAGGGAGATTGTATGCAAAACATGAGACAGCAGACAACACCTAGAGGCTAGACCGGCTCATACATGTACGTACAGGACATCTTTGACCAGTGACTATAAAGTCTATTTGTATACGAGTTGACCGACCCAGCTGCCACAACGTTTCCTGGGAGACCGCTCCACAGCTCCACAACTCTATTGCTAAATTCCTAAAAAATTGTTTTCTAATAACTAGCCTTAAATTAAATATGGAATTAAAGGTAATACAAAGTTTTGGTATGGGGTCATGAATTAATTGGTACAAATGAACACATTGGAGGCATATGCGGTCCTACAATATTCAGTTATCGTTCTCGCAGTTGAAATGGAGTCTAAAGTTATGAAATTGTGAATAATAAACTCTTCATGCTGTATAGCTCCCTCTCAAGGTCAAGATATTAATCAAGTCATAAAACAATGTTTCTCGATCGATCGATTTTGCTATTTCCGTTTGGAAAATTATATATCACAACTAGTCAACTACATAAATGTATTCTGAGATTTTCATGGTTGCAGCTACAATTGTATGGCCGTAAGCGCCATTTGAAATTTATCAAAATTTACCGGGAGCACTGGTAAATTTTGATATTCAATTTTACTCGATAGCAGAAGTGTTTTAGGTTTAAGGGCTAAATTTGTTGGTGCTTATAATACATCCACAGGGGCATCCAAACATATCACAATTGTATAAAATCACCATCCAGCCAATTTTCAAAATTTCCCAAAACTTTGTATTACCTTTACCTAGTCTAGCCGCTGCCTATTGCCGTGATTGCCATTAAAGTGACTCGGTAATATTCTTAAAGGTTGATGAAAAAACTTCGTAATTTGTGATGAAGTGTTACTTCTCGTATTCCTTTTAGTACTAACCCTCTTGCATGCAAAAATCCTGAAAAAAATCTCAAATTACATAGATATTTATGGTTTTCTTTGAAGGTGTGACTGGTCACCTTCTAACAGTAAATTCTCTCAACCATTTTTGAATTTACCCAACTGTTTTTTCTATGAAAATAAGACATAAGACAGGGCTGTCAACTTTGGGGAACTACTTTGAGGGAGATCGTATGCAATTCTTTTTGGCTACGAGCTGGTGGGACGGCGGGAGAATGAGCGTGGTTGCGTGAGACTCCCTCCAAATCAAAGCAGGAGGGTTGACAGCCCTGCATGAATAAGACAGGATTTTAAAATCTTTCAAAACTTGGAATGATATAGAGTCTAGAGCAAATTCATAGCTATGTTAAGATTTAATTTGACTAAAATTGGAATAATATAGTTGGGAGAATTAGGGAATCAGTTTAGTATTGCCCAATTTTTATCGTTAATAAAAAAAAATGAATGGTCCATTTTCTCTCAAACTTTCAGATTATTTTACATCTTCTATCTAGCATTGAAGTCACGTCACAACCTTACTCCTTACTACTTAGCACCATTTTCTCTCATCTGAACAATGTTATCAAGTTGTACTTAGATCTACTACAGTTTCGAGAAAATGTGCCCCGATCTCTTCGTCAGTTCAGCTCCGCAGCCCCACCCACGGAGCTACACTACACTCTGATCTTCAAATCATATTATGACTCACGAGACTTCAACTTCCCAATTCAAAACAATACAACAATGTCAACGTATGGGACTGAAATTAATTCTGGTTAAATAATTTGAGTGACAAGAAAGACTGCATAATAAACAACTCAAGGGCTTACCAATTTATAGAACAACGAAGGCATATACTGTCACAGATAAGGTTGATTTTTGGGCAATATCGTGAAATAGGCCCCGCAACTTACCCGTCTTGTAATCGATTACAAATCATCTTAGACTTCTAACTTCAGTCTGCTTCAGCCAACATTTTCATGACGGACAGCAATAAAAGGGAGATAAAAGTGAGTTAAATAGGGGGTTGAAAGGGACTTATTTTTTAAATAATAATTAGGAGGAGGGGGTGGGGCGGGGCCCCCCAAAAAAAATTAAAAAAGGAAAAATATTTAACTAAAAATAATTGAGAGGGAAAAAAGAGAAAGAAAAAAAGAAGGAAAAAAAGGGGTAAAGTCACTATATGTCAGAATCCGTCGATGCTGTCCTTTGCTGGTTGATGTGATGATCTCCGTTGCTTGTAGTGCACTCCGATGCGTATAGTCTATACTTCTGTTATCTGGTTACTGGTAATTCTGCCCCGGGCAGCGGGCTAAAAGCCCTTTACAAGCTCGCATGTACGTACGTGCGACCAGGCAAAGCAACCCGACGTACGCACATGCGTGCGGCCCGTATACCCATAATTTCCCATATCCTCCCGAGGCCGACTATAAAAACAAGCGAAAGATAAATAACAAATAGTCTTTAGCTTGTAAATAGAGCCGGATATTGGGAGGGTATACAAACTTAAAAAGGGTGGGCTCTCGAGAGCTCCAAACCCTCCGGAAGGGGTGGGCTCTGAAGAGCACCAAGCCCCCTCCCCATACCTCCCGGAGCGGGAGGGCTCTTCAGAAGAAGAGCACCACGACTCTCCCCTACTCCCCAGCTGGGGCAAGGGAAACTTCTCCAGCAGCTGAAGCCGGCTGGGGGTGATTCCCTCGTCCCAGCTCGGAGCTTGCTTTCCAGCCATAGCGTCAATGTTCGGGGGATAAGGAAAAAACTGCCGTAAGCAATAGTTCGCTCTTGTCCCTCCTGAACTTGAGAAAGTACAGCACCAATGGCAGTGCCTGACGCATCGGTATCCAGAATGAATGGATCCACATAGTTGGGTAGCAGGGGCGGTACGTGGTCATTAATATTTGGACTTGATCGAATTGGTTCTTGCCCGTGAGACCATATAATGGTCCTACTACTTGGGCATAGTCTTTAAGGAAGACTCGATGGAAATTCACAAGACCGAGGGGCTGTTACATCTCTCTAGTACATTAAGGTGTTGGCCAGCCCACCACAGCTTGTATGTGTTCTTCCTTAAGGTGTAAACCACTTCCATCCACCTCGCCGCCCAGAAACTCTACCTGGCGTTGGAAAAGGGAACATTTTCTTGGGCTTTAACTTAAGCTACGCTCCAACACCTTGAACGAGAACGAGGTGCCGAGCACTACTACATCCTCCAAAAAAGGCTAAGGCAATATTCCCTGTTCTTCTGAGATTAAAGACTCGGAAGACCGTTCCCAAAAACCCTGCAGATGGGAAGGGATTTGTGCATCCCCCATCAAATCTACTTGACGGATCTTCTAGGCGGGTTCTAAAACAGAGGCTCTGAAAACTTCACTAATGAGTTTCCCCTTATTCCATTTTAAAGAGCATACAACTGTATTGAACCCTTCCCATCATGTAGAGTATGTGGGACAAACCCGGTCAAGGCTACATCCAGCTCCACAATGAATTGGTCACTCGTACGCGATGAATCGAGATTGCATCGCACCCGTTTGACCGCCATCGGGGGGATGGTTACTGACTTCGCAAAGAATACTTTTTATTCACATCTTCGCCACAGGTCATTTCTATACACTCGCCCTGAAAGGTTAATAAGGAATCCGGTATATTGATGTATGCACGATGTTTCCGCAGGAGGTCTGCCTCTAACAACATGTCATCATCGATTGGGGCGACTCCCTTGGCGATCCGATCGAGGGGAGTCATAGCGACTCCCTCTGCGATCCGACTCACCTACAGTCTCATATTGGTCGCGGGGCCTAGAATGGCCCTGTCGCGACCTGCGAGGGGGAGAAACAGTATACACTTTACGTGACTATCAACCTTAAAAAACTGACTAATATTACAATATTGCACAAGAATTGCTCAATCAAACAAACAATTCTTTACTAACTTAGTATTACAATATTGCACAAGAATTGCTCAATCAACCAAACAATTCTTTACTAACTTAGTATTAAGATATTGCGCAAGAATTGTTCAATCAAACGAACAATTCTTGACTAACTTACTATTAAAATATTTCGCGAGAATTGTTCAATCAAACGAAAAATTCTTTTCTAACTTACTATTAAAATATTACGAGAGACTTGTTCAATCAAGCGAACAATTATTTACTATTCTGTTATACAGAATGTTAATTTACAAACGGAGACTTTTCCTGATAAACAAACCCAAATAATTTCAATCCAAATTCACACTCAAATATTCAAACATTCAAACATTCAAATACAGAATTCAATTCAAAGAAGGAGACTTGTCCTCAAATAATTCAAATTCAAACCCAAATATTCAAACACAATATTCAAGGCCGCTGATAAAGTCACTATGTCCCTGGTTGTGGACACTCAGACTAAATTCAACCGCTTAAATGAATTTGTATTCTTTAAAAATATTTGTATGTCCCCGCAATATATCTTTGGCGGAGTAACTTACACTACGATTAATAAATTAATTAACTTCCTATCAATAAATTTAAATACAATATATTCAAACACAATATTCACAGCCGTTGATTAGGTCACTATATGTCACTGGTTAACATTCAGACCCAATTCAACAGCTTAATAAACGTGTATTTTTAAATATATATTTGTATTCACTACAGTAACTTAAACTACGATTTATAAAATATAAACCCTAACAGTATATTTAATTATATGCCCTTGCCTACAATCATTGAACCCTATAAATCATTCGGAGCGAGAAGCCCGTTACTTAAAATTGTAAGAGGGCAACTCTGCTTCCAAACTGATTAATTGTAAGAGGGCAACTCTAATTCAAAAATGGATTAGTTAATTGTAGGAGAGCAACTCTAATTCAAAAATGATTAATTAATTGTAGGAGAGCAACTCTGCTTCGAAAATGATTAATTAAATTAACAATGATTAATTAAATTAGCGATGATTTAATTCCAGCAGCAATGCAATAAAAAACCACTGTGGTTCACTCTCCCTCCCCACTCACAAAAAATCGGCAGTCCGAAATTGGGTGGAAAATACGATTTCAATAAGAGGTGAATGAACCCTAAATCACACCAAGCAAATACTTCACTCCCAAAACATTTAAAAATATCAAAGATAATACGCCAAAGCTAAGGTAAATGAAGGGATAAACCCAGCCTCAAACAATCACTCATACAAGGTACGCACCCGAAAAACTCCAACCCAGTATAACAATAAGGTACCATAGGGTATGGGGTGCGGTACACAATAGAAGGAATGCAAAAATAGCGTCTAGGGCGTGCCGACGTGGCGTCCCTTGCCACACCCAATAATAAAAAAATCGCTAAGAAAATGGGTCCTAAACTACTACTCTACGGAAAAAACCCTAAAATTACGACCTACAATAATTAGAAGAAGAAATAACAAGCGATATACGGACTTGTTACTTCTCCCCGGGTCCACGAAGTTGTCCGCGAGAACGCCGTAGATCGATATAGATCTAGTAAATAACAAGTCAAAATACGGCTCGAAACTTCCCAGCAAACACAGAACGTTTTCAGAACGTTTTCAAAACGTTTTTTTTTAGGTCCTGTACGTCTTCGTCCTAAATGAACGTTTTTAAAACGTTTATATAACGTTAAAGTTTGGACTTCTCATTTACGTCAAAGTTTAGGTTTTTGAGAACGTTTAAAAAACGTTTTTTGGACGTTACAAAATTAAACGTTTGGTATAGGACGTTTACAGAACGTTTGATATAGGACGTTTACAGAACGTTTGATATAGGACGTTTACAAAACGTTTGTGGACGTTACAAAATAAACGTTTTGTCTTCGTCCATATTAAACGTTTAAAAAACGTGTATATAACGTCTAAGTTGGGACCTTACATTCGCTGCGGAGCTAGGTCTTTTGAAGACGTTCAGAAAACGTTTTTTGGACGTTTCAAATTAAACGTTCTTGGATAGGTCCTGTAAAACGTTTACAGAACGTTTTATTCAGACGTATTTTGTTTGAATTTATTTTTGATGTCCAAAAAAATATTTCTTAAAAAATACCAGCTGGCGAAATAAGGCCACATGCATACGCATGGGGGGGGGGGGGGGGGTCGAGGTATGTCAAACTGATGCACTCCTGTGGCGTAGCGATGGAGGGAGGCACGTGCCCCCAATAATTTTGAGGAAAACATAGAAAACATAAGGTGACATTAATTGAAGAAAAAAGAAATACTAAGGAGTGACCCCTCCCCCTCACATAATGTTTGTGCCCCTCCCCCCCCCCCCCCCAGCCCAATTAGTCCGACCGCGCTACGTCATTTATATGCTCCATTGAACCACGTGTATACAAAGTGCGTACGCACCGTATATAATCGTACCACTGTATAGTATCGTATCCGGCGCGGCCGGTGCGGCGCGCTCGCTCCAGAGCTTGCCGCGTGTTTTAAACTGACTGACGAGTTGACTGCTTGATGACGTGACTTCCAGATTTCAAATAATCTGTTAGACTGCGACACCAAGGTAAGCGTTATTTTAACATTTTGATATCTGTAAGGAATTTAAGCTTTGTTTGATTGATTTTGAAGCATGTAAAATGAAATAAAATATTGATTATTTGCATTAAAACTAAAAGTACGGCAGACTCTATGCCCGGGACTCTATGTCGCATGTGCAGGCCGTTGAAATTTTCATTGCATTGACTGGTAACAGTGGTATGGTAATTGGGTAGGCTAGGGTATGTGCACACATAACACCAGGAAGCTCCGATGCCGAACGGCGTCGGAGCTTCTTGGAGTTAGTGCATACATAGCTGCATTACTATCCTGGATGTGTGTATTAAAAGCTGTGCTATTGATACTTAACATTTCGAACACCACTGTACAAAACTCTTTCACTAAAAATCTGTACTTTAGTGCAGGCGCGGATCCAGGGGGGGGGCCGAGCGGGCCTTGGCCCCCCCCCCCCCCCGCAAAAAAAAAAAAAAAAAGAGAAGAAAGGAAAAGAAGGGAAAGGGAAAGAGGAGAGAAGGGAAGAAAGAAAAGGAAGAAAAAAAGAAAAGAGGGAAGAAGGAGATCGGGGGGCCGAAAGGGCCTTGCCTCCCAGGCTGTTGACCCCCCCCCCCCCCCCCCCCTCCCCCTCCCCCCCCCCCCCCCATCAAAAAAATAAGAGAGACCCTACGGCGGGCGCTTAGATGCTCATCAGACGGTAATTTAATGCCTAAAACCCCTGATTTTTGGGGGCTCCGCCCCCTGGAACCCACGCCAAATAGTGACCTGCCAGTGTCATAAAATAATAAGGTATAACAAAAATGCTCATCTGACCTTAATTAAACGCCTAAAACCCCTGAGCACTGATGCACCCCTGATGGGGACCTGAATTCAGACGAGGATTAAGAGTCGAGAACTGTACAGCCAATCGTCTTCTTTCTCTCATAATCTTATGCAAATTAAAAGCTTCCGCGCTTTGCGCGGGAAGGGGGGGGGGAGAACTGAATTCAGACGAGGATTAAGAATCGAGAACTGTACAGCCAATCGTCTTCTTTCTCTCATAATCTCATGCAACTTAAAAGCTTCCGCGCTTTGCGCGGGAAGGGGGGGGGGGAACTGAATTCAGATGAGGATTAAGAGTCGAGAACTGTACAGCCAATCGTCTTCTTTCTCTCATAATATTATGAAACTTAAAAGCTTCCTTGCTTTGCGCGGGAAGGGGGAGGGAACTGAATTCAGACGAGGATTAAGAGTCGATAACTGTACAGCCAATCGTCTTCTTTCTCTCATAATCTTATGAAACTTAAAAGCTTCCGCGCTTCGCGCGGGAGGGGGGGGACCTGAATTCGGACGAGGATTAAGAGTCGAGAACGGTACAACGAATCGTCTTCTTTCGAATGATTTAATAAGAAGGTAAAAGCTTCCGCGCTTTGTGCGGGAGGGGGGGGGGCTGAATTCAGACGAGGATTAAGAGTCGAGAACGGTACAACGAATCGTCTTCTTTCTCTAATGATTTAATGAAACGTAAAAGCTTCCGCGCTTCGCGCGAGATGGGGGAACCTGAATTCAGACGAGGATTAAGAGTCGAGAGCTCTCCAAAGAATCGTAATCATTTAATAAATCGTAAAATTTTCTTGTGAGACGTCAAAGCTTCCGCGCGAAGCGCGAGAGGGGGGGGGAACCTGAATTCAGACGAGGATTCAGAGGGAAGAACGGTAATACGAATCTTTAATGATTTAATGTTACCTTCCGCGCTTCGCGCAGGATGTAGGGGTAACTAAATTCCGACGAGGATTATTTTCGAGAACGGTATAACGAATCGTCTTCTTTCTCTAATGATTTAATGAATCGTGAAATACTTCCACGCTTCGCGCGGAAGGGGGAAAACTGATTTCAGATGAGGATTAGTGTCGAAAACGGTACAACGAATCGTCTTCTTTCTCTAATGATTAAAGGAAACTTAAAAGCTTCCGCGCTTTGCGCGGGAAGGGGGTGGGGGGGGGGGAAGGGACCTGAATTCGGACGAGGATTAAGAGTCGAGAACTGTACAACGAATCGTCTTCTTTCGAATGATTTAATGAAACGTAAAAGCTTCCGCGCTTCGCGCGGGAGGGGGGGGGGGGGACTGAATTTAGACGAGGATTAAGAGTCGAGAACTGTACAACGAATCGTCTTCTTTCTCTAATGATTTAATGAAACGTAAAAGCTTCCGCGCTTTGCGCGGGAAGGGGGAGGGAACTGAATTCAGACGAGGATTAAGAGTCGAGAACTGTACAGCCAATCGTCTTCTTTCTCTCATAATCTTATGAAACTTAAAAGCTTCCGCGCTTCGCGCTGGAGGGGGGGGGACCTGAATTCGGACGAGGATTAAGAGTCGAGAACTGTACAACGAATCGTCTTCTTTCGAATGATTTAATGAAACGTAAAAGCTTCCGCGCTTCGCGCGGGAGGGGGGGGGGGGGGGGACTGATTTAGACGAGGATTAAGAGTCGAGAACTGTACAACGAAGCGTCTTCTTTCTCTAATGATTTAATGAAACGTAAAAGCTTCCGCGCTTTGCGCGGGAGGGGGGAGGGGGGACTGAATTTAGACGAGGATTAAGAGTCGAGAACTGTACAGCCAATCGTCTTCTTTCACTCATAATATTATGAAACTTAAAGCTTCCGCGCTTTGCGCGGGAAGGGGGAGGGAACTGAATTCAGACGAGGATTAAGAGTCGAGAACTGTACAGCCAATCGTCTTCTTTCTCTCATAATCTTATGAAACTTAAAAGCTTCCGCGCTTCGCGCTGGAGGGGGGGGGGACCTGAATTCGGACGAGGATTAAGAGTCGAGAACGGTACAACGAATCGTCTTCTTTCGAATGATTTAATGAAACGTAAAAGCTTCCGCGCTTTGCGCGGGAAGGGGGGGGGGGGACCTGAATTCGGACGAGGATTAAGAGTCGAGAACTGTACAACGAATCGTCTTTTTTCGAATGATTTAATGAAACGTAAAAGCTTCCGCGCTTCGCGCGGGAGGGGGGGGGACTGAATTCAGACGAGGATTAAGAGTCGAGAACGGTACAACGAATCGTCTTCTTTCTCTAATGATTTAATGAAACGTAAAAGCTTCGCGCTTTGCGCGAGATGGGGGGGGGGGGAACCTGAATTCAGACGAGGATTAAGAGTCGAGAGCTCTCCAAAGAATCGTAATAATTTAATAAATCGTAAAATTTTCTTGTGAAACGTCAAAGCTTCCGCGCGAAGCGCGGGAGGGGGGGGGGAAACTAAATTCCGACGAGGATTATATTCGAGAACGGTATAACGAATCGTCTCCTTTCTCTAATGATTGAATGAATCGTGAAATGCTTCCACGCTTCGCGTGGAAGGAGGAAAACTAATTCAGATGAGGATTAGTGTCGAAAACGGTACAACGAATCGTCTTCTTTCTCTAATGATTAAAGGAAACTTAAAAGCTTCCGCGCGAAGCGCGGGAGGGGGGAACCTGAAATCAGACGAGGATTAAGAGTCGAGAACTCTCCAAAGAATCGTAATAATTTAATAAATCGTAAAATTTTCCGCGCTTCGCGCTCGCGCGGGAGGGAAAAACTAAATTCAGACGAGAATTATTTTTGAGAACGGTACAACGAATCGTCTTCTTTCTCTAATAATTTAATGAAACGTCAAAACTTCCGCGTTCGCGGAGGAGGGAGGGGAAACTCGCCCCTCCCTGCACCGACCCCCCCCCGCATTACGTCACTGTTGGTCACCATTACGTACCAATATTTGGCTCGCATAATTTCAAATTTGGGCCCCCCCCCTAAGAAATCCTGGATCCGCGCCTGCTTTAGTGACAATTGATGACACCTAAATAGCAGTAATAAAATACAATTTGTTCAACTTACCGATGATGTTATTTTGTTAGAAAGAACAATTAAGAAATTCAAATTGTTTGTCTACTGTCAAAATTTGCTTACAGCCGCATCGGCATGATAAGTGCATTTTTGTATTTATATGTGTGTATTGACTATTCCTTTTGAGCAAATGCTGCCTATTAACACGTAGTGCAGTGCTAGAGGTCAATACGCATAATAGCATGGACTCTTTGCTGGAGTGGGTATGTGCGCATGGCTCGTTACATTACATGGTAATCGGATGATTAAAACAGTTGAGTTGTTAACTTTGCTGTCTGGAAAAATCATGGAAAGTTCCCATCGGGATTAAAAATGCTATTTCGTGAAGAAAATAAGTCCTTCGACTACCAGCTCATTTCTTGACTTATTTACTCTTCCCTCAATAGCATTTAAAATCCCACGGGAGTGGAACATTCCATGCTTTTCCCTCCACCACCATTTAGCAACTTTATATTATCCCACCCCTATTACAACAGGTTTGTTTTTTAGGCAATTGAAATAGCTCCCAAACCACCTTTTTTGTATGGATATTGTTTTTTTAGAAATATCGAGACCTAGATCTATATCTTGTTCTCAATTTCGTCTCTTTAAAAAAAATCTGTTTAGTTCAGATGACACATTATTTAAAGAAATTGATTTCCAATAACGTAGATTAACTTAAGGATTGATTTGTTTTATTTTTACATACAGGCAACTATGTGAAAGCGCAAAAACATCGCCAGGAAGGCAGAGGACACGTCAAACCTGGTATCGGAAGATGATGCCGTGTAGAAGCGAAAGAGACGTCTTCCCCAGAGATTAAGCAAATCTTCTAGTGATTCCGGAAGTGACGCTGGTAAGTATTTGTCTCTTGATGGTTAGTAGTGCTTGGCTCGGCCAGAGACGTATAATTTACATCTTATTTCTCGTTTTCTTCAAAATCCAACAGATGATGAAAACCTAAGATAATTTATTTGGGATAGCTTAAGCTAGACATGCTTTGTGTCCCAGCCATGCAAAATGATGATTAATAGATGTGGCACCATTCCGGCAAAACTGGAAATTAATTTGTAATCTAGGCATAAATTTCGGACAAGAAGTTACATTACCCAAAAGTTTGTTCAGTTTATGAGAATTCTTGTCATGTCTTGATATCCCTTTTA